>CM054129.1:62093253-62170257 GCA_028751855.1 Ambrosia trifida | reverse complement strand
AAACGACACGTATCTTATTATAAAAAGCATGTTAGACAACTTCTAACAATTAATTAGGTTGGGTGATATGGGGTAGAGCCCCTGAACCATTTTGTGGGCGCCATTAGGGGCGTTATTTTCTAGGTGTCGCCAAAGCAATAGCTAGATTTATAATAAGATGTGGTTGCCCATGTTGTCTTGCACTAATCGTGTATTATTATTATTATTATTATTATTATTATTATTATTATTATTATTATCATTATTATTATTAAGGGGCTTTATTTCATTATATGAGTGTTAAAGAGGAGGGGCCTTTTATACCCCTGTTTATGTGGCGCAAACGTGAGGTTAATGTGAGGCAACAAAACCCCTAGAGACTTCATTGGATACCACCGAGCCTTACAATCTAAAGATCTAAAAGTATTAAGACAGAGTAAACTAGCCTACTTTTGTATCCCTATCTTTTGTATTGCTTTTTCTAAAACCCTTTTATACTTGAATTACTATTATAGCAAATTATTTTTAACAAAATAAACAAACATACCTCGTAAAATCGACACAGAGCAAAAGCTACTCGCAGATTCTACTAGCTAAAGAAGGTGAATAGAAGGTGACACAAAAGCGAACATTTCCTTTTTTCCGAGAGGAAATAGGTTAATCCCACTCACAACCCAAAATGAACAAGAAGATACAAACAATAATTAAATTAATTGTCACATTACAATCTTATTTACATGAATATTTTTTTTTATCGGCTAAGGACATTACCTCGGTACCCCGTTTCGAATCCCCATTTCCGCATTGTCCTTGAGGGCATAAGCACTTTCAACGTCAAAGAGTGTATTTTTGCTGGCCCTAGGATTCGAACCGTGTACCTCTCCCGGGCTGAAACCTCCCTAAAGAGTAAACCCTCCCACCTCTCTCCAACTGAGCTAGGGGTTATTGGCATTTACATGAATATATTAGACTGCCAATATTGGGCTAGCGGCTTAACACCTTATCAGTTATCACCAACAGGCGCCAAACACCGATCTAATGGGGGCACAATGGGGTGGTGTGGGCGTCAGCTTTACCTGCATAACCCGAGGGAGTTTTGAAATTACTTTTCTTAACCGGTGAAACAATTAAACGTCAGATTCATGTTTTGTTTTATATATACTTCATTTAATTTGTTTTAGCGATAAGCATTTGATATTGAGTTCTGGTATGGTACTGTTACCATATCATTACTGTACTGATAATTGGTACAATACTTTACCAATATTCGTTTTCAGTACCATGCAGGTTCGAGTCCCCCTTATTGCATTTAATTTCCTTTTTCACTTTAACAGCTTTATGTAAGGATTTTTTTTTTTTTTTTTTTTTTTGAACGGCTAATTTCACAGCCTTTTTTACACCCTTTTTGCTCACATTTGGAGTTGAACTCTCAACCTCACCTAAGAGAGGATTTCCTCCCTACCACTAGGCTATAACCTAAGTGACGCCTTATGTAAGGTTAGGTATAATTAAGTTCAACATAATTTTTATTTTTTAATGTTAAATATATAATTTGTTTCAAATTAAAATATAAATTGGGTTGATGGTATAGTGGTGTGAGCTGCATTTTCTTATTGGCAGGTCATAGGTTTGAGACCTGGTTTGAGGCAATCACTTTTCTAGATTATTTTTTGGTGGTCGCTTAGGCTAACATTGTCGCATTGATACCCTAATAAGACGATAATGACAACGAATGCGCCTGGGAATCCCGCTAGTTTCTTTTAATAGTACACATAGTCAGTCTAATGAAACTAGTTTCTGTATTGCGATTGGTCATAGAGATTAACGATCAATTACAATCATTCTAGGTATCATGGAACAACAGGAGGTGGTCCTTCTAATCGAATGTAATCATACATTATTCCTCCAGGAAATATAATTCCTTGATTTATTTTTGTCAAATAAAGCGCGTTTTCTCGGTCCAAGTTTAAAAACTTTCCAGGTATGTCCACGTTGAATAACCAGTACAATCCATGTATTCCATGGCGCGCAACTGCATTGTCACCCCCAATTGTTCCAGACGAAAATAGCGGTGTATCATCATTAGCTCGAACCTAAAAATAAGAAAACTAGTTAGTTAGTTAGGTAGCATGGAGAAAGAAAGTGTAGTAGAGTTGTTTGACCCATCCACAGATCGATCAAGTATCAAAGTCTTCACGCTGTGCTGTTTTGACTTTTGAGATAGTGATTGATTTCAATTCCTTCCCTCATATATGTTGACCATGCATGAGGCTTGCTTAATGGTGGCAAACAATCTAAAAAATTAATACCTCAAGTTGTGATAATTGTACTGATGCTAGAGCCAATCTCAGTTTATAAGTTCCATTTTTGTTCAGATCGTTTAACTTGAACTTGATGGTCCATGTCGTTTTTTCGTACATAATGTCATATCTCTTCCTGTAAAACAAACAAAAATATTTACTTCTAAAAAACTTTTATATGATTTGTTTTTTTCTTCCACGCTGTTTTTAATTTTAGTATATCTTTCATTTCTTATTAAATTTGGTTATAAAAAAAATATCCTCTTTTTTAGGGCGGAGTCAGAGTTCATAATTCTTGGGCTGATGCTGTTGGTTGTAGATTTTGTCCTTTAGAATTTTATTGGTAACAAAAAATAATGAACTTACTTAATGATTATATATAGAAGGTTGTTAAAATTCTAAGCTTTTAAATAAGTGGGAAGTAGAAGAAATGAATATACATATATACATACCTGTTTACATGTGCGAAGAACCAGTCTTTTTTGTAATCACTTTGACCAATCGTGAATACCAAATCACCATCAGGATATACCTTTGCATATCTCTCCCACAACCCATATTGTCTAAACCTACTCAATTTATATAAATTTCAGATAACTATTAATGTTTTTACTTGTAAATCAAGCTACCGAATTTGAATATAATAATCCACCTGTTATGCTCGCTGGCTAGAAACTTGTTAGTATACATCTTGTCCGAATCAGGAATGTAAAATTCAGCTGCAGAGCGATCAGGGATGCCAATCTCCCATAACGTTGGACCATCTCTTGGGGGCTCGAAAACAAGATCCCCAATGTCGATGTCACAACCTGCTCGATCAAAACATATCAATATATCTTTACATGCATGTCAAATTTGTTTGGTTATTATATATATATATATATATATATATGGATTGAGGACCTTGTGTGATTGTGATGTTGCTAGTATATTTGAAGTCACCAATGAATCCATGGACCCATGCATATACATTATATGTGCCAGGCACCACGTTTTTTATTGAAAACCGACCTTCAACATTTGTTTTAGTCCAAAACTGATAGCCCTGCAGTCATGTGATTTTCAATTCTGTGATAAACACACCCAGAAAAGAAAACAATTGAATGTATTCAACCAACGATTAACTTCTTTATTAATAATCGAAACTACAAACGAAAGGAATTGAACAGAAACAGAAAAACAATGATTAACCCTAATTGATCTCCTGACCCCTATTTATAAACCCTAATCTCAGCTAACGAATTCTAACGAACAGAGATTAGAGCTAGACACTATTAGTCCCTCATCTTTTGAGACTTTATTACAATGAGAACAAACATTAAAGCAAGAACAAAATAAACTTTCAGAAATGACAGATGACCCCCTGGACTTTTATTTTTCATCTTCAGCCTTTGACTTTACTAGTTTGACTTCTGATTTTGACTTATCTTCATCACAATCTCCACCTTAAGTCATAATCATGATCTATCCAACTCCAATATCATCCAAACAAAACTCAAACTTATTTCCAGGAAGTGATTTTGTGAACATATCAGCAGAATTCAGATCAGTGCTAATCTGGACCACATTGACTTTTCTAGAATTCACTATATCTCTAATGAAATGAAGCTTCACATTTATGTGCTTTGTCCTCTCATGAAAAACACCATTCTTAGACAACTGAACAGCACCCTGATTGTCACAATAAACTTCTGTTTCATTCAGATCAATCCCTAGATCTGTAACAAAACATTTCAGCCACACTGCTTCTTTTATTGCCTCTGTCAAAGCAATATACTCAGCCTCTGTTGAAGATAATGCTACTACATGTTGCAATTGAGCCTTCCAACTGATTATGTTTCCCATGACTTGGAATGCATAACCAGTTATAGACCCGCCCTTGTCCATATCTTTTGCATAATCTGAGTCAACAAAACCAGTGACCATTTTACCCCTGCTCACTGTTTTATCACCAAACACCAAGCCAACATGTCTTGACCCATTTAAGTACCTCAGAATCCATTTAGCAGCTTCCCAATGCTTCTTTCCTGGATTTGATAAGTATCTACTAACCATACTTACTGCATACCCCAAATCAGGTCTTACACAAACCATTAGATACATCAAACTACCAACAACTCTTGCATAAGGAACCTTCTCCATATACTTTATTTCCTCTTCTGACTTGGGACAATCATCACATGATAGCTTGAAATGAGCAGCTATTGGAGTCTTTACTGGCTTACAATTCTCCATGGAATAATTCTTCAAAATCTTATTAACATAAGAACTTTGAGTGAGTTTCAACTCTCTTTTGCTTCTGTCCCTCACTATTTCCATGCCCAATATCTTCTTAGCTTCCCCAAGCTCCTTCATATCAAACTCAGACATTAAAAGACTCTTAGTTTCTTCAATAACCTCCTTGTCTTTGCAAGCAACCAACATATCATCAACATATAACAACAAATAGACAAATTTGCCCTTATCATATTCCCTGATATAAACACAGCTATCATAGGCACTTCTATTGAATCCACTTGTCACCATGAACTCATCAAACCTCTTGTACCATTGTCTTGGAGACTGCTTCAACCCATACAGAGATCTTTTCAGCAAACAAGCCTTTTCTTCCTGACCCTTGACTTCATAACCCTTTAGTTGCATCATATAGATTTCTTCCTCCAAATTACCATGAAGGAAAGCTGTTTTAACATCAAGTTGTTCCAACTCAAGGTCTAATCCTGCTGTTAATGACAGAATTACCCTTATAGAAGAATGTTTAACCACAGGAGAGAATATCTCATTGTAGTCAACCCCAGCCCTTTGTGTAAACCCTTTTGCAACCAACCTGGCTTTGTATCTAGGATCTTCACCAGGTTTTATGCCTTCTTTGACCTTGTATATCCACTTGCAAGTCATCAACTTCTTATCTTTAGGTTTCTCAGCTAATACCCAAGTCTTATTCTTATACAATGAATCCATTTCTTCATCCATTGCCACATTCCACTTGTCTTTATCTGCTGAACTAACTGCCTCCTCATAAGTCAATGGTTCAAAGATATTTTCATCTTCAGCAGCATTAAAGGCAACTGCTGAGATATTATCATCTTGTCTAAACCTCAAAGGCTTTACAACTTGCCTTCTTGGTCTATCTTTTGCCAAGTTGTACTTTTCAGTTCTTCTACCAGAACTTGAACTTTCTGTATGTGAATGAGTCTGATCATTTTTCTGCTCAACTTCAATAGGCTCCACCTCAACTTGAACCTCCTCTTTGACTTGTTCTTCCACCGGTTTCCCTATAACATCTTTGTACATCACCTCTTCCCTACACTTAACATTCCTACTGTTAAAGGCCCTTGGCTTAACCCCATCTAGTCTCCATACCCTGAACCCTTTCACACCTTCTGGATAACCAAAGAACACACACTTTATTGCTCTTGTTTCCAACTTGTCATCACTAGTATGAGCATAAATCACTGAACCAAAAACCTTCAAATCACTGTAGTCTGGCTTCTTACTAGTCCACATCTCCACAGAATTCTTCATATTAAGTGCAACAGAAGGGGATCTGTTTATCAAGTAGGCTGCAGTGGTCACAGCCTCTGCCCAGAAACTCTTAGGCAGTCCAGAACTTGATAACATGCACCTGGCCCTTTCTAACAAGGTCCTATTCATTCTTTCATCAAGTCCATTCTGCTGAGGAGTTCCTGGTATAGTTAAGTGTCTAGCTATACCATGATCTTTGCAGAATTGATTAAACTCATTACTACAAAATTCCAACCCATTATCTGTCCTGAGTTTCTTAATCTTTCTACTAGCCTGATTTTCAACCAACACTTTCCATTCTTTGAACTTATTGAAAGCTTCACTTTTGTGTCTAATCACATAGACCCAAACTCTTCTTGTGTACCCATCTATTATAGACAGAAAATACCTAGCCCTTCCCAATGACTCAGTTCTAGCAGGCCCCCAAAGATCTGTATGAACATAATCCAGGATCCCTTTAGTAGAATGCTTACTTCTACTAAATTTCACCCTCTTATGTTTACCCATTATACAATCTTCACAAAAGCCAAAATCACAATTAGTAAGACCATCAATGACTTGTTGCTTCTTTAACTCAACAAGACCTTGATTACTAATATGACCTAATCTTTTATGCCATTTCAGGGCTTCTTTATTTACTTCTTCTTCTGCAATAGACACGGATCCCACAACAACTTTCCCATTCAACAAATAAGTGTTATTATCTTGCCTAGTACCAGTCAAGACTACCATGGAACCTTTCATGATCTTAGCCTTACCATCTTTAAGACTAACATGATAACCTTTCTTTTCAAAAGATCCCAATGACAACAAGTTTCTTTTAAGATTAGGAATGTACCTCACATCATGAACATCTACCAGCATGCCATTATACATTCTGAATGTCACTGTGCCTATTCCCATGATCTCACAAGGCCTGTCATCTCCCAACTTGACTATACCAAATCTTCCATATTTCAAATTCTTGAAATACTCTTTTACAGGTGTCATTTCAAATGAACAACTAGAATCCATCACCCATTTTTCAGTAATATCACCACTAGTCACAGTCAACACATCAGAACTTTCATATCCATCTGATTAATCATCCTGTTGACTATGATTATCATGACTAGTGTGATTCTTGTATGAACTCTGGCCTCCTTTCTTCTTTTTCCACTCAGGACAATCTCTTTTCAAATGCTTATCAGAATTACACACGAAACACTTTCTTTTAAACTTTGACTTGTTTCTTGACTGACTTCTATGCTTAAAACTCTTATTGTCAAATCTGTGATCAGGCCTTCCTCTAACCACCAAGCCCTCTCCACCTTCTTCCTTAGGGTCTGATCTCTTCTTCAGTTCCTTTGAATTAAGGGCTGCTAACACTTCTTCCATGGTTAAAGTATCCCTTCCATACATCAAGGTATCAACAAAATGCTCATAACTTGATGGTAAGGAAGTAAGAAAGATAATAGCCTGATCCTCCTCATCTAATTCAACTTCAGTATTCTCTAAATCAAGAATTAACTTGTTGAATTCATCTGTATGATCTTCTAGTGTCTTCCCTGATCCCATATGAAAAGTATACAATTTTTTCTTGAGATACAAACGATTAGCAAGTGACTTTGTCATGTACAGTGTCTCTAACTTGTTCCAAACCCCTGCTGCAGAGGTTTCTTTAGAGACTTCCCTGAGCACTCTGTCTCTAAGACTCAGGATTATTGCACTGTGGGCCTTCTCCAAGATATCTTTCTTCTCCTTGTCAGAAAGATCACCAGGAATATTAGCTTCTCCTCTTAAGGCATCACTAATACCCTGATGGACAAGAAGAGCCTTCATCTTTACCCTCCACAAACTGAAATCGTTCTTTCCATCGAATTTCTCTAATTCGAACTTGGTCGACAACATCTTCTTCCTTCTTTCACCGTTTACAGTTCTTGATCACCACCTTCTTCTCTGATTCGAGCTAACCTGGCTCTTATACCAATTGTGGTAAACACACCCAGAAAAGAAAACAATTAACTTCTTTATTAATAATCGAAACTACAAACAAAAGGAATTGAACAGAAACAGAAAAACAATGATCAACCCTAATTGATCTCCTGACCCCTATTTATAAACCCTAATCTCAGCTAACGAATTCTAACGAACAGAGATTAGAGCTAGACACTATTAGTCCCTCATCTTTTGAGACTTTATTACAATGAGAACAAACATTAAAGCAAGAACAAAATAAACTTTTAGAAATGACAGATGACCCCCTGGACTTTTATCTTTCATCTTCAGCCTTTGACTTTACTAGTTTGACTTCTGATTTTGACTTATCTTCATCACAAATTCAATTATTATACATAATAAGTTCCTAACCTTAGCTTGCTTATATGTCATTTGAAGCTGCTAACCTTGTTTTCGCGTTGCCATGATCCGGGGTCTCCTGGCAGAGCTAGTCCGATAGAAGCATCAGATGCCGGCATATGTTCATCAGTCATGAACCTAAATATATAGGTGCATATATATTTAATTTCGGCACTTGATTTGATGTTGCTAGTTAGCTAGTATATTTCTTGATTTGGTTAGAAAGGGGATTATATAATATGTATATATATATACCTATCATATACGAATAATCTACCACTTATCCTACCCCGTTGGTGAGCTTGATGGAAATCGCTCGAAGCTGGAAAGTTGTAAGGCCATTTTCCAACTTGTTCTAGCATCTGAAACCGATCAACATGAAAGAGTCACTAACAATCAAATCAATGGTGACTGCTTAAAGATAAATCAAACAATAATATAACTAACTACGTAAATGAAGTAATACCTGATTTTTGGCATCATTCCAAAGCATAAGATCAGCTTCTTCTCCTACGGAGGTCGAACTTATATACATAAAAACCGGGCCAAATACTTTCTTCCATTTCTCTCCGTCATTAAACTTAATAACCAAATCGCTTCCCGCATAATGTGTGCTAACAAACATCTGCTAGTTCTCCAAAAAGACCATAAGTGGCCTGCAGGTAGATATATATATATATATATATATATATATATATATATATACATATGACCAATGCTTAATGTGATTCTTACAGCTAGATTTGTGGGTCCAACATGGGAGGTAAGATCTTGTTTGGTGGGGCCGCCTGTACGAAACTCGTTACTTGGGGTAATTTGCCAAAATCCAACCGGGGGATCGGTAGATATCCATCCATGGACCTTTAGATCCTCCGTTTCACATGAATATTGATATTTATCGTCTACCTACTTGCCCAAAATAAACATACATGGATCGGAGTAAATAACAAAAGTGAACTAATTAATTAATGAAGCACATAAATTTAAACCCTAGCTTTAAATATATTACCTCTCCTTTGAACTCGGGTTCCACCGGATTAACAAGAAGTACTGCTTCAGGATAAGCTAATGGCTTAGCTCTATTGGGTGACCGATCATCAGGCAAAGGCATATGCCTTTTTCTATAATCGGACATCGCCATATAATGAAATCTATTAACATTAAAGATTTCATTATTATTATTAAAATATTGTATTGTAGGTGTATGTGTGAGTGAACGGACTACATTCAGATAGATAAACTTGTAAGATAAGGAAATTAAGGTATTTACTTGTCTTTCCTAAGCTTAAAAACTATCCTGGTTTCAGCAAGATTGAAACCAGGCCATCCCTCCAAATGTTCGTAAATTGCATACGAGTAGAAACCCGAAGAATCACGAAGCAACACAAACCTATATATTAAGATATTATCATCGATCATTGTCATTGTCTGAAAATATATTAGAAAGCGACACGCATCACCTTTTGTCTATCTTCAATGGGGCTTGCTTTCCCTCAAGCGAGGAATTCCATGTTCTCGAAAATGAGAGTTCCACTTGTTCTTCGTTTTCAACTATAACCTCGAAGCTTGTTCCAACGATCCTATATATACATGCATAACGATTAATTGATATTGAAGGTTGTAGCTAATTTCATGAGCAAGATATGAATGTTTGATTAATGTTACCTTTCAAAAGTCCCAGTTGTTCCAGGAGTTCCTGGTGGACTCCAAACAAGGTCCCAGTACCTATTCACATGTGAGAAAAATAAAGGTAGGATTTATGAGGTCCTGAACATATATCATATATAAGATATATAAACACAACAGTAAGTCCTTAGCAAATTGGATTACTTGTGTTATTTGATAATACATTTTTTTAACATCACTCCAACACTGTTGAGCTGAAGAATGAAAAGGTTGAGATCAGTCATAATCTTGGAGGAAACAGAAGCCCTCAAGTCTTGGAGGGTATCATCCTTGATAGGAGAGGCTAATAATTTATATAACATGAAGAAGAAGCTTTTGGAAATGAACCACAAAATGTTGTTCCAAGATAGTGTTGGTCCTTGGAATGGATTGATTACAAGATTGATCAGTTTCCGTTAATGCAAACGACAAGTATATGAAACACGTACACGAACGCTAAAATACTTTTAAACACGGTGTCTTATGTTAGAATTTAGAATCAAAATGCAGATCAAGATAAGAAGAGAACATGGTATATATAAGCCAAAAGTTTGCAACTTTATTGAAGAAGAATAAGAAAAAACATCACAGATTTACAAGCTTTATCGACTAATTAGAAAGGGAAAAATACTGAATGAAAGTACTAGACTACTGCAGCCTTTTATACTAAAAAATAACAACTGAAAATAGTTAAAGAAGTGGTCTTTAACGTTCACCAATAAATCAGGAAGCACACTTTATTTAACGTTTATTTTTCTGAAGTAGTCCTCCCTTTTATTCGGTCAAACACTAACCAACATTCACCCCTTTAATGTTGACCACTGTCTTCAAGTCTTCAACTCCCACAAGCTCTCTCATTTCTGCAAATTTGATCTTTGGTAATGCCTTGGTAAGCATATCTACCTTCTGCAAATTTCCACTAACATGTTCAACTCCAATCTGATCCCGTTCCACACATTCGCGTATGAAGTGAAACTTAATATCTATATGTTTACTCCTCCCATGGAAAACTGAATTTTCCATCAGTGCAATTGCAGATTTGTTATCCACTAAGAGCTTTACCTTTTGTGCTTCCTTACCACTTAATTCACTGAGCAAATTCCTTAGCCATAAGCTATGACATGCAGCCGATGTTGCAGCTAGAAACTCAGCTTCACAGGAACTTAAAGCAACTGTTTGCTGCTTTTGTGAGGCCCATGTTATTAGGTTCCCGGAGTAATAAAACACCATGCCGATTGTTCCCCTTTTATCATCCAAATTTGTACCGTGGCTGCTGTCACTGTAACCAATGAGCTTGCCATCACCACCCCTGTTATACTTTAACCCATAGCTAACAGTTCCCTTTAGATACCTAAGTACCTGTTTTAGCGCAGCATAATGGCTTTCTTTTGGGTTCTACATATACTTGCTTAATACACCCACTGAATAACTAAGATCTGGACGAGTATTTTTCAAATACCTGAGACTTCCAATGATACTTCTATACTTAGTCGCATCTGTCGGCTTGCCAACATCATCCTTGAATAGTTGCAACTTGAACTCCATGGGGTATTTTGCACTATTACATTCTTGCATTCCAGCAGCTTCAAGAATTCTTTTCGCATACCCTTCTTGACAAATTGTTATCCCATTTTCCTTTTGACAAACTTCAATACCCAGGTAATATGACAAAAGACCCAGATCACTCATTTCAAAAATACCCTTCATTTTTTCTTTGAATTCCAGAATTTCACTTTCTTTTGATCCAGTGACTATTATAAGGTCATCCACATATACACCAACTATAAGAACCGAGTCGTTTTTGTGTACCTTATAAACAGCCTGGTCTTGAGAACACCTAGTGAATCCCATCTTCTTAAGTGTCTGGTGTAGTTTCATGTTCCAGGCCCATGTCATTCTGGAAAAATCATCTATGAATAATAGAAAGTGCCTGTTGCCCCATAAGCTCTTGACAGGCATTGGTCCACACACATCTGTGTGGATCAATTTAAGAACCTGAGTTGCTCTTTTAGTGCTAGTTTGAAATGGCATCTTATGCATCTTGCCAAGAGCACACCCTTCACACTGCCCTAACTCTTTCATTAGGGGAAGACCAGCCACCATCTGTTTATCGTACATCGGCTGCAATGCTTGAGCATGAATATGCCCAAGTCTGTAATGCCATAGTTTTGTCTCCTCATGGCATTTGGATGGTGTACTTGGCTTGACTTTAGTAGCATCAAGGGGAAACATGTTATTAGCTGCCAACTGCACTTTCATTAGTTCAGACTGAGTCTCTTTATGAATAATAGAACAAGCATCATCATCAAACAACAAAGCATAACCCTTTCTCATAAGTTGTCCCACACTCATTAAATTATACTCTAAGTTTGGAGCATAATAGACATCATTAAGGTATTTAAAACTACCATTAGTCATTTTAATTTTAATTGTACCTTTGCCAACTACTACCAAGTTCTTCTTATCACCAAGCTTCACATCCAGCTTGAAAGTTTCATCAAGAGTTACAAATCTAGACCTAGCACTTGTCATATGATTTGAGCACCCAGAGTCAATAAACCAAAGACTTGGATTCTCTGATTCACAGGCACTAAGAGCCATAAACAAGTAAGCAGCTTCTTCATTAACTGGATCTTCCTCTTCAGCATTTGCAACCCTGGCTTGACCTTCCTCATTAAACCAGCAGTCTCTTTTAACATGCCCAAACCTATTGCATTGGTAACACTGAGGCCCTTTGTTCCTGTCATCATTAGACCTTCTTCTTCCTCTACCTCTATAGGCACCTCTACCTCTTTCTCTTGAGGTTGAGTCATAGTTTAATCTTCTGTTTGGTTGAAAGCCTTGCAAAGCTTGTTCATCACTTTTCTCTTTCTCAGAGATCTTCATATCACTACTTGTTCTACAATTAAGTCTCTCCTCCTGTGATTGAAGTGATCCCATCAATTTCACAGGAGTTAAAGTGGCCAAATCATAAGCCACTTCTATAGAGGGAACAACAAAATCAAATTTTGCTGTAAGACTTCTCAATATCTTTTCAACTATCTTTTGATCTGCAACTTCTTCACCATAGGATCGTTGTTGACTACCTATTGCCATAACTTGTGAAAAGTAGTCACCAACAACCTCGCCTTCTTTCATTGAGAGGTTTTCAAACTCCCTTCTCAGGCCTTGGAGTTTCACAGCTTGAACCTGTAAATCACCTTGGAATTCCATCCGTGGAATATCCCATGCTTGTTAGGAAGATTCAGCAGATGCAATTCTGGAAAACAAGGTGTCATGGACACCTTATTGTATAACAGTCAAGGCCTGAGCATCACGTCTTAATTCCTTCCTGGTTTCAGCAACATTCTCCCCATGATCAGTGATTCCCAGATTAACAAGATCCCATAGATTTTTTGATCTGAGAATGGTTCTCATGCGTACACTCCAATGCTTGTACCCCTCTCCTTTGAAAACTGATATGTGGGACATGTTTGGATTGATTGGTATAATGGGTTCTGTCATGGTTTGGATCTCTCACAGGCTTTGATACCACGTGTTGGCACAAGAGCTATATTAATCTCACAAATAAGATGAGCAGTCAATAGAATAGTTGGCAGAGATTCAATTTTATTGCTTTAGTAATTGAGAGTACACGGAAAACAAAACAGACTCAATGAACTTAAATAGCAAAAGGAAGCAACGTCTTTGCTGAAAAGATGGAACAACCCTGAAGACTAGGACACAATAACAAACTAAGCCAACGGCTTCTTATTTGAAACTCAAACTTGAATCCCGCATGCATGCACATGTGCCAACTTGAATTATTTCTCAACATTTTTAAGCCAAGAAGATCAAGAAGAAATTATACCCAAAATCCAACAAGAAAACATAAGCAATAAATAGAGGGGAAACAGGCACAAGAGTAACGGAGTGGAAAGGCACAAGCGTACCTTGGAGGCAAGTTAAGTTGAAAGCACTGGCACGAGCGTCATAACGTTTCACTAGACCCGATAAGAGGTTTATTTTTTATAAAAATTCTATATACGTACATGTTTAAAATATATTTTTTTACACAATATTTATTATTGATAATCATTTATGTCATGTAGGTAATAATCAAACGGGTGATGGTTTAGAACAAGGTTACGGGCCAATTTACTCTCTTTATGCTATGCAAACCATACCTCCTCGTCCGTTCCGTTAGCTCAAAGTTTAGAGAAATGAACAGGAAAATAGGATGGTTTGCCGGTTACTACAACAATGTGTATCAATTGTCCAAGTGGACAAGTGATGATACTTACTTGAATACCGATATTGCAAAATAACCACAAAACACGACTCATTTATAAACTTGAAGCAGGAAAATTTTGAAAGGTGGTTCGAAGTGGACCGTGTTGCCTAACTGGCGGCAACACATACCTAAAGGTCTAAAACGAGCGAGTCGGGGGGATTATAGTGTCGGCGGTTCTGATGCACGGTGCAACATCAATATTAACGATGATCCCGAGTTTGAGGATGAGGTACCAACTCCTAAAGTAGAAAGCCCATTCAGCAGGGGATCACGCCGGAAAAGCGTCGGCTTCAAAGGGGTCGGGTTCGAAGGGTGAGGCAAACGGAGGGTCAAAAATTGAAATGCTTCTTAGTAACTTGAATGAGTTTAAGGAAATGCAAGTGAAAAGGTATCGAAAGAAGGAAAAATACAATCAAAAAGCCGTGGCAAGCAAGGGCGAAGCTTGGTTTTTGAATCGGGGGGGGGGGGGGGGAGGCTCAATTTTTTTCTATCGGTAGTGGCAAATCAGCGGGGCTGGACTCAATTTACCTATGAAAATCGTAAATTTATACCACTGCGCCAAAAAAACGAGGGGGCGGGGCCACCTCTAGCCCAAGCAATCCTTCGCCCTTGGTGGCGAGGGAAATGGGGAGGTTAAAGTTGGACAATAGCGATACCTTTTGGAAGTAAAAACATGAAACGGAATAGTGGAGAATTATGAATACCCGTCATCGATAGATTTCCGCCATGCTCAAAGGTCAAAATTCGTGCTAACGAATTAAAGCGAGATGCAATGATAATTTTCGGTACATTTATGTTGTTATAAACGGCTATTCCCGACGATTCACCACTATGTCGGGTGGCTACAGAGACTGCACATCGTTGTGGTGGATATGCTTTGGCTACAAGTGATTATTCACAATGGTTATGGAATCAACAATTTCGGAGATGTTGATTTTCCTTCAAGGTGCGTTTCAAATAAATCCAAGGTGAAGATTGTAAAGGCCATTTTCTTCACAACCATATCATGTACTTGGAGGTTAAGAAATTGTAAATTTTAAACTAAAAAGAGGTATGAGTGCAAGAGATTATTGAAGATATCATGGTGCTAAGTTTCCATTGGATTCATTAAAGGCCCTTTTGTCTAGTGTATGAAAGTGTTTGATAAACCTTTTTTCTTTTCAAGTGGTGATGGGTTCAGATCCCATGGATGACAAAAATATTAGTCGTGCAAAAAAAATTTCCTAGGAATGACCAAGCCGGGTCTAGCTAGCTAGTTAGATTGGTCTATGTGGAGTAGGTTCAATGTATCGTTTATTGTAGAGGTGTAAACGAGCCGAGCCGAGCCCGAGCTTGACTGGGCTCGGCTCGGGCTCGTTAAGGTTTTGTGAAGCTCGAGCTCGAGCTCGGCTCGGTTCGAGCCTACAATCTTGAGCTCGAGCTCGGCTCGCTAGTAAAATCCAAAGCTCGAGCTCGGCTCGGCTCGGCTCGAGGTGATTTGAGAATCTCAAACGAGCTCAAAAGCTCGGCTCGAGCTCGCAAAAGCTCGGCTATAACTTAGGCACGCGAGCCCAATCGTTAAGGCTATAACTTAGGCTCGGCTGTAACTTAGGCTCGGGCTCGGGTTCGGGCTCTAGCTCATTAAGGCTCGCGAGCCCAATCGAGCTTTGTATCTAGGGCTCGAGCTCGGGCTCGATAACTAAACGAGCCATATTTCAGGCTCGGGCTCGGGCTCGTTAAGGCTCGGCTCGTTCGAGCTGTTTACCGAGCCGATCCCGAGCCGCTACGTGTCATTTACACCCCTAGTTTATTGTACGGGTCAGTTTGTATTCACTTGATGTTTTCGTCTTCTAGCTCTTAAGCTCTTTGCTAGCTGTCGGTTTTCTTTTTCTTTTTATTTGCTTTAATGAATTTATTGTTCTAAAAGATAAACAAATAAATGATTTAAATGACTTTTTACCCTCTATTTGGTTCATCATTGATTACTTCCAGCAGGTTGTCGATTCCGTTGTATTGTATGTTTGTGATGTGTCCTTCGGGATTTGAAAAACTCATCTGGACAAAGCCATTACTCACTACTACCTACAATAAACATTTTCTTATACAAGTTAATAACAACAACAAGAATAATAATATTGAGTTTAATTTTATTTCTTAAATTTGTCAAAGTTACATCAAAATAGAAGGTAGACGAGCAACAAGTTGCGCCGTCACGCCTTTTTGAATATACAAATAATCTACTTGCCGGTTTGAGAGTCGTTGTTTAGTTACCGAGCCGCCTCCGGCCGCAAGGCCAAACCAATAAACCAAACCCAATTCACAAAAACGCTCCCGCTGAAATTTAACATGGTATCAAAACAGGTTCTAAAACCGCTCGACCAAAAAAAAAAAAAAAAAAACACAATGCCCTGTGTATTCTGTGCTACTACCTATTCCATCTTCCTTCATTCCATTTATATTCATAATAATAATAATTAATTAATTCTTCATACTCTGTGGCGGTTATTTAGCCATGGAGACATCACCCATTATTATTATTCAAGACGATGTACAAACCACCAACCCCATTGTTTCTATAGACCTCACACACTCACCAATCAAAACATTACATTACAATCAATAACAAAACGATTCTTCCATCTCTACACTTCTTGTATCAAAACCACAAGCCGGTTTGAGAGTCGCCAACTAGAAACCAAAGCGGCCCTTGGCTGCACGGCCAAAACAAACAAACTAAACCAAATACGAAATCGCTTCCGCATATATTTCTATATCGTGAACCCTAGTCTACTAAATACAAACTCTTGCCCCTCTGGAGATGAACTATTGGTGTGGACAACCCGTTGAACCCTGGTCAATAAACGAATAGCTTCTGGTGCTAGGGAGCCGAATGTATCAAAAGCCAAGGGGACAAAGACAACTTGGTTCTCTACACAAGCTTTAGCGTGCTTATCTACTTTCTTCGATTCCGCCTTTCTTGATGTTTGTCCGGCTACAAACCCGTTTCCTCTTAAACCAACCAAAGGAGATACCCCCGTCAGGTCCACACAAGCATGTTTCCCCTGGCCCAACCAAAGATGAGCAAATCCGCTGGTCGCAGAGTATATCTCCCTTCTGTAGGGTCCGTTAGAAAATTCACATGGGCCTCTTTCTTGGCATAAATCCCCCGCTCTTCTCAAAATGTCCCACAAAACATCTCTCACCCAATCATTCCGGTATTTGAAAGATTTTTCTTTTATAATTGTATGTAATGAGAAACCGGATAATGCTATGGTGTTCGTAATACATGAAGAAAAAGGGGAGGGTAGTGCCATCGGCCTCACAAGGTTAATGTTTTTTTATTAGGATTATTGGATTTTATTAGGATTATTGGATTTTATTACTCCCAACTATATGGTATTGGCCGCTACCGCTTTCAATTATCACTTTGACTCCCGCCACTCCCAACTTAACACCTTGTTTGTTGTGTCACTCCGGATCTGATGTGGATCTGACGTAGCAAGTACCTCCAGAGTGACACAAAAAACAAAGTGTTAAGTTGGGAGTGGCAGGAGTCAAAGTGATAGTTGGGAGTGGAAGCGGCCAATACCATATAATTTAAAGTAATAAAATCCAATAAGCCTTTTTAATACTTAATTTATTTATCTAAAATGTTTATGTTTATTTATTTATTTATTTTTGTATCAATTGGTATTTTGGTTATTTATTCTAACTGAAAAAGTTAACTCCATTTTCCTATATTACATCTAAGTAAATTATCAAAACCGTCTCTGTGGTTTGGCTAAATTTGTCACTCCAACCCAATCTTTTAAAAATTGCTTGAACAGTCCTTGACTTTTGAGAAAATAGGCCAAAACAGCCCAAGGACTTAACCCAGTTAAGTTTTTGACGTTAAGTTAGGGGCATTTTCGTCAACTCACGTATAAATTCATCTTCTTCCCTATTTTCTTCTTCTCTAATCAGACCCATCATCCACCACCATCTTCACATTTCACCTCCACCACTACCCACCATCTCCTCCACCCACCACCACCATTCCTCCTTCTTCCCAAGATGGAGGAATAATAATATCCATCAAACTATTAACTGAAATTCGCCATTTTCACTTCTTACAAGCTTCTGCAAATTTTTAAGAGAGAGAGAGAGAATAATGTGTTACGTTGGTAAAGCAATGAAGATATTCATCTTCATCGTTGTTGTCGTTGTTGTAACTGGTATCGTCGTCGGATTAGGCGTACTTGGCTGGAATATTACCCTAAGTCTCGTAACTGCTCCGGCGAAGATTGTTCACTTTCCGATTACTTTCCTCCACCACCGTTACAGTTTCCGTTTCCCTCCATACCTGCTACTGATGCACCTAATCCACCTTGTGACACCCGGCAAATTCTGGTTAACAACGTTGTCTAGATAAAAGTCTACCTTAGCGAGTCACGCGTATATTATACTTAACTGGGTTAGTTAAGTCGTGTTATGGTTTGGGAACTATCGGTTTAGTCTAGAAGATCATTGGATGTTGATCTAGAGGTTCATTAGATGTCAGTCCTTAACCAAGTGTACAAACGGTGACGATTTGTAGGATCGTCAGGTCATACGGAACATACAAGTCTCGAGTCCCGGGAATTGGTGAACGAGTGTGAATGTGTTTGTTTGCAAGTATTATGTGTTTGCAATCATTATGTGACTTGTCGGTATGTGAAAATGTGTTAACATATGTTAAAACGGGGTTTAACGCGCAAAATACACGGAACCAACCCCTATAGGCGAATAGGGGGTCCTAATCGCCTATAGGGGGCGAATAGGAGGATCAGAAGGGCGAATAGGCCCTATTCGCCTATACTGGGGGCGAATAGGATCCCTATTCGCCTGATAATGCTGCGTAATCGCCTATAACGTGCTGGACGACTAAAAACGCCTATAAATACAATACTTGACCTCCTAAACATCATATTATTAACCCTAGTCGTCCCATAACCCGCCCCAACACACACATAACCCCTGGAACACGATTTTGGATCAAAACACAAGGTTTCAAGCCTATTCCATCATTCTATCACAAATCTAAGGTGTGGTTTTCATCCATGCAACATTAATTAACGTTTTCATTGAATCCCTAGTGGTCCAGACCTGTTTATAAATGTTTGAGTCTTTTAAAAATCGTTGATAATCGTTGTTAATTGGATTTTAAATAACATGCATGTTGTATGTGGGTTTTCAATGAAAAGATAGGGTTTTTATGATTCAAGGAGATGATTAACATGTTATTAGGGTAGTTTCAGATTAATAATGTTATCATGATGATGAATCTGAGTTATTGTTAATTAGGGTTACGATTACGCATGTTAATATGATGATTCATGCTATATGTGTTGTTTTTGGGATACATGATTGCATGCAGGGCTGATAGAACAAGGTTAAACGAAGGATTTTGATTAATATATGTTTGATGTTTACACACGTTCTGGATTGGATTTGGAGTGTTAAACGCGCGAAAAACCAGAACAGACGTGCTATAGGCGAATAGGAATCCTAATCCCCTATACTATAGGCGATTAGGAGCCCATTCGCCTGAAGGGGAGCCCTAATCGCCTATAGTATAGGCGAATAGGATCCTATTCCCCTTTACTTCATGCATTTACGATCCTAAATGCTAGTTAAGCCCTGAATTGCATGTGGGATAGCCTAATCGCCTATAAGCTCATAGAATTACATATGGTATAGCCCTAATCGCCTATAATAGAGGCGAATAGCCTTCCTAAATGCCTGTTGACCAACCTAAATGCTAGTTGACTTTTCCTAATCGCGTATACTGCTGCTGTAAGTGTAAATTAGCATTCCGAGACCCGATTTGACATCTAGGAACATGCTAGGAACCCCGTAACATATCTAATAACTTGGTAACATATGTTTGGATGTAATTATGTGATACGTGAGCTATGTGCTATAACTTGTTGTGCGTTAACGTATGTTAAGTGTGATTGCATGATTGTATGTTTGTGAGCGTAAACATAACACGGGGAGTCTCGGGTCACCAATGGGATGTCGAGTCTTGTACTTTGGGTCAGTTAAACAGTCACGGTGTTTTCAAACGAACTTGGTTATGGTCTGGACATCTAGGGACTAACTAACCTGCGGGTTATTAGTCTAAGTGCTTGTAACTGTCATATGTTAGGTCGCCGCTTTACGGGACTAGCATAGCTGCTGAGTTATTCGTATTATGAAGTAACGCAACTTAAGGTGAGTTTACGGCCCCTCTTTTAAACTGGTTTCACATTTTCGGGGGAGAAAACATGTGTTAAAACGATTATTTGGTAACTACTGTCATACTATGGGTTTCTATTGTGTACTACACGATCTTTGGAAGTCCCGGGGGAAACCATGAATGTGCGGGTTTGCACAACGGGGAAATGTGAATAGCGCTATTGGGAGTGACCAACCCCGCTCGTCAACTTGGAGGGTCGGCGGGTGCATATTGTCTCATCCAGGAACAACAGGAACAACAGGTTTACTACATCGGGCACATATTTGGTTTACGAGTTAGTAATGGTTTTCCAATCGTGGTAGTAACAAAACATACGCCTAGCTAGCGTACACTGGTTTTCGATTTGTTATAGTATGGACAGGTTGACTTGGTACTTGGATTACAAAACCTGTAAACTCACCAGCAATTTTTGTGCTGACGTAAACTTTTACATGTTTTCTCAGGTCGCTAAGGTAGCACGACTGGACTAGGGCGCACGCGTCTGCACGGCGTCTAGTTAGGGATGCATGGTTTTACAAACGTTGAACATTGGTTTACTATTGAATATTGTTTTGAATAAGCTTCCGCTGTAAACGGGAATTTTAAACAGTGTTTTGAAATTGCATTATGTTCATTTTAGACTTGTTTATTGTGATCGTTGGTTTGGATCCTGGTTTGTCATGCGCCTCGCGGTAAAACTCCGCAAGTGGATTTTGAGGGTGTGACAGATTGGTATCAGAGCCAATGGTTATAGTGAACTAGGACTGCATGTAGAGTCTAGTCTATAGCCGAGTCGCACACACTAGACGATCACATAGTACTAAACATTTTTGATGGATTACGTATGGGTTGTCGGGGTGTCTCTAAATCATTTGGTCTTCCTATGTTACATCATCCGTTCTATCTTAGGTCGGGTTACTTACTTTCTAGACAGTGTAGTATATTGGAGTGAATCGTGTACTCTTGAGATTTGTCCAAGGCTCGGACTCCTCCCTTTCGTACTCCAATAGAAACACTTGCCATCAACTACCGTAGTATTACGGTGTATAGCTAAGAACCCATGTTCGGTGAGTTGAACTTTGAACTAGGAGAACACTTGGAGGACCATGTAGAGCGGTTTATCATTTTGGGTGCACACAAAATCATAAACCGAAATGCATGGAAGCCCTAGTGAGCTCTGGGTTTGAAGGGATAGTCCTGGATTGGATCTAGCTTTGATCTTGTAAACATTAGTGGTTATCTTTATCTGCGAAACTAAATTTTCTCGTTCTTTCTGCCAGAATCATGTCTGGAGTACGAGGAGGACGTGGAGGTGGTCGCAATGGTGGACGTGGTGGTGGTCGCGGTGGTGCTGGTGGTCGTGGAGGTGTTAACCTATCACAGGAGGACCTGAACAACTTGCTACAAGCTGCCTTCCAGTTAGGGCACAATGGTGGTGGTAAGTTGAGTTATCCATTTTCTTTGCCTCATTAGTGAACCTTGTTTACATTCGTCGTGTTTCCTCACGCATTTCATTTCAGGTGGTCCTGTTAACCCACCCCCACCTATGTGTACCTACAAGATGTTTCTGGACTGTAAGCCCCAGGAATTCTCTGGCACTGAGGGTGCGGTGAGCTTGCTTAGGTGGCTGGAGAAGGTGGAGTCAGTGTTTCTGATGTGCAACTGTCTCCCAGAGGATCGAGTTAAGTATGCTGCTGCGTTATTCCAGGATGTCGCTTTGACCTGGTGAAATAACATCACCCAGAATATGGGCATTGGGGAGGCGTATGCTATGCCTTGGGAGAATTTCGTGCAACTGTTGAAGCGAGAGTACTGTCCAAGGGAAGAGGTGCAGAAGTTAGAGCACGAGGTGTGGAACCTTAAGATGTCTGGGTCCGAAATTGAGAAGTATACTGTGAGGCGTAATGAGTTGGCAGTACTGTGTCCCGATCTGCATGTGCCAGAATACAGGAGGATTGAGCATTATATCTCAGGGTTAGTACCAGAAATAGCAGAGTTGGTAGCTGCGGGAAATCATCCTACATACTCAGAGGTGGTCCGATCGGCTCATAGGATGACCAAATTGAAGGTAAATGAGGGTATTTTGCCTGCCAAGGGTTCGACTGTCAAGGCCCCAGAGAACAACAAGCGCAAGTGGGATAATGAAGGGAAAGGATCTGGGCCAGCACAACAGGGTAAGAGGTTCGATAATGGGGGTTCTTCTTCTTCGGGTAACAAACAGGGTGGTTATGCGGGGAAACTGCCTAAATGCAACAAGTGTGGGCGTCATCATCAAGGGAACTGCGACAGTAACCGTTGTCATCGCTGCTAGCGAATTGGGCATTTTGCTAAAGATTGTCGGGCTACACTTCCATCGACCCAGGCCCCAAGCAATACCCCGGCTCCTACTGCTCAGGGAACAACAGGAAGACAGAGATGTTACAATTGTGGAGAGACCGGTCATTACAAGAAGGATTGCCCGAAACTGAAGCAGGGCGGGAACAACGGTAACGGAAACAACGAGGGCGGCGGCAGGAATGCACGTGCCTTCGTCATTGGAGCCGCTGAGGCTAGACAGGATCCTGACACAGTTACCGGTACGTTCCTTCTCAATAACCGTTCTGTTAGTGTGTTATTTGATTCTGGTGCCGACAAGAGTTTTGTATCCATGGAAGTTAGTCGACTGCTAGATGTAGTACCCGTACCATTAGAGACTAAGTATATTATTGAGTTGGCTGACGGTAAAAAGATTGAAGCTACTAGTATCCTTCGGGAGTGTCAATTAGAGTTGTCGGGTTTATCGTTCCCCATCGACCTAATGCCGGTACCTTTGGGTAGTTTTGACGTCGTTGTAGGCATGGATTGTTTGTCCCTGTATCGCGCGGAGATTGTTTGTTACGACAAGATTATTCGGATTCCTCTCCCTGATGGAGAATTCCTTTCTGTGTACGGTATCAAGGGTGGTGTTCCGCTAAATATCATCTCTAGCATGAAAGCCCTTAAGTGTCTTCGAAAGGGTTACTCGGCCGTTTTGGCACTTTTATCTGTTTCCTCTGGCGATGAGAAGAAGATCGACGATATTCCAGTTGTACGCGAGTTTCCTGATGTTTTTCCCGATGATTTATCTGGTCTTCCTCCCCATCGTCAGGTTGAGTTTGGTATTGATCTTGTACCAGGGGCTGCTCCTATTGCTCGGGCCCCCTACCGTCTTGCACCTCCCGAGATGCAGGAATTGTCTAGTCAGTTACAGGAACTCTTGGACAAGGGTTTCATTAGGCCGAGTTCTTCCCCTTGGGGAGCCCCGATTCTATTCGTCAAGAAGAAGGATGGAAGTTTCCGATTGTGTGTGGACTACAGAGAACTGAACAAATTGACCGTCAAGAACCGTTATCCTCTTCCGCGTATTGATGATCTATTCGACCAGCTCCAGGGTTCTAGTTACTATTCCAAGATTGACTTGAGGTCCGGTTATCACCAGTTGCGGGTAAGGGAAGCTGACATTGCAAAGACTGCCTTTCGTACACGTTATGGCCATTATGAGTTCTTGGTCATGCCTTTCGGTCTTACAAACGCACCGGCGGTTTTCATGGATTTGATGAACCGCGTTTGCAAACCATATCTTGACAAGTTCGTCATCGTGTTTATTGACGACATCCTGATTTACTCTAAGAACAAGACCGAACACGAGGAACATCTGCGGTTAGTTTTGGAACTTTTGCGACGGGAACAACTTTACGCTAAGTTCTCAAAGTGTGACTTTTGGTTACGCGAAGTCCAATTCCTAGGACATGTGGTAAATGAACTGGGAATTCATGTCGATCCAGCTAAGATCAAAGCGATCAAGGACTGGGGAGCACCAAAGACGCCAACTGAGGTGCGGCAATTCCTAGGCCTTGCGGGCTACTATCGTCGTTTCATTCAGGGGTTCTCGAAGATCGCTCAACCCCTCACCACTCTTACTCAGAAGGATAGAAAATTCGACTGGGGTGAACCACAAGAGTCGGCATTTCAAGAACTGAAGTCTAAACTGTGTTCCGCTCCTATTTTGTCTTTACCTGATGGCCCTGATGATTTCGTTGTTTACTGTGATGCTTCTATACATGGTCTCGGTTGCGTGTTGATGCAACGCGAGAAGGTGATTGCGTATGCTTCTCGTCAACTCAAGGTGCATGAGAAGAACTACACCACCCATGACTTGGAGTTGGGTGCAGTGATATTCGCGTTGAAAATTTGGAGACATTACTTGTACGGTACTAAATGCACCATCTACACCGATCACAAGAGTCTTCAACATATTTTCGACCAACAACATTTGAACATACGGCAGCGTCGTTGGATTGAACTCCTGAACGACTATGATTGTGCCATTAAGTACCATCCTGGCAAGGCGAATGTTGTAGCAGACGCCTTGAGCAGGAAGGAATCAACTAAACCTCGTCGCGTTCGGGCGTTGCAGCTCACCATTCATTCATCCCTACCTGATCAACTCCGTTCTGCCCAGTTAGAAGCTTTGAAGGAGGAAAACCTTAAAGCTGAAACTATGCACGGTGCTGACAAGCACCTCGAGCGAAGGCCTGATGGCCTGCACTACTTCGCGGAACGCATATGGGTTCCTTTATTCGGGGGACTTCGGGAGCTTGTCCTTGATGAGGCTCATAAGTCCCGGTATTCTATTCATCCTGGTTCGGATAAGATGTACCAAGATCTGAAGGTGCTTTACTGGTGGCCAAACATGAGGTCGGATATAGCCTCATACGTGAGCAAATGCTTGACCTGTGCTAAGGTCAAAGTGGAATACCAGAAACCGTCGGGTCTCTTGCAACAACCTGAAATTCCGGAGTGGAAATGGGAACGGATAACAATGGATTTTGTCACGCAACTTCCTAAATCACCAAGCGGGAATGACAAGATATGGGTGATTGTCGATCGGTTGACGAAATCAGCCCATTTTCTTGCTATTAAGGAGACCGACACCATGGATCGTTTGGCTCGTCTTTATCTGAAGGAAGTTGTTTCTAAGCACGGGGTGCCAGTTTCTATTATCTCGGATCGTGACTCCCATTTTACTTCTCACTTCTGGAAGTCTTTGCACAAGGCTTTGGGTACCCAACTAGACATGAGTACAGCTTATCACCCACAGACTGACGGTCAGAGTGAGCGCACGATTCAAACTTTGGAAGACATGCTGCGGGCATGTGTAATCGATTTTGGCAAGGGTTGGGAAGCTCATCTACCGTTAGTAGAATTCTCGTATAACAACAGTTATCACACGAGCATCAAGGCGGCTCCGTTCGAGGCACTGTACGGACGGAAATGCCGTTCTCCTCTTTGTTGGGCTGAAGTGGGTGAGAGTCAACTCACTGGGCCTGAGCTAGTGTACGAAACTTCGGAAAAGATCATATAGATTCGTAACCGGTTGGCAGCGGCACGGGACCGGCAAAAGAGTTATGCCGATCAGCGTCGCAAACCATTGGAATTCCAAGTCGATGACAAAGTACTTCTAAAAGTTTCACCGTGGAAGGGCGTCATACGCTTTGGGAAGCGTGGCAAACTCAATCCGCGGTATGTCGGCCCATTTACGATCCTGGAACGGATTGGACCGGTGGCATATCGTCTTGATTTACCGACGGAGCTCGGTAACGTACATAACGTCTTCCATGTGTCCAACTTGAAGAAGTGTCTGGCTGACGAGTCTCTCATTGTTCCACTAGAAGAGATCAAGGTTGACGATCGTCTTCGGATTGTGGAAGAACCTGTGGAGATTCTGGACTACAAGATTCGTAGCCTACGTCATAGCAAGATTCGCATTGTGAAGGTTCGCTGGAACTCGAACCGGGGACCAGAGTACACTTGGGAACGGGAGGATCAGATGAAGTCTAAGTATCCTCATCTCTGTCCTAAGGAAGCGTTCGAATCAAGATACGTCTCCAATGCTGCCGAATGAATCTCGGGGCGAGATTCCTTTTAACGTGGGGATGATGTGACAACTCGGGTAAACCTCTCTTTTTGGTTTCTATTTTTGGTTTCTATCTTTTGTTGTTTCCTTCGTTATTCCTTTTAGTACTTGTGCAATTTTCGGGACGAAAATTCTTTTAACGTGGGGATGATGTGACACCCGGAAAATTCTGGTTAACAACGTTGTCTAGATAAAAGTCTACCTTAGCGAGTCACGCGTATATTATACTTAACTGGGTTAGTTAAGTCGTGTTATGGTTCGGGAACTATCGGTTTAGTCTAGAAGATCATTGGATGTTGATCTAGAGGTTCATTAGATGTCAGTCCTTAACCAAGTGTACAAACGGTGACGATTTGTAGGATCGTCAGGTCATACGGAACATACAAGTCTCGAGTCCCGGGAATTGGTGAACGAGTGTGAATGTGTTTGTTTGCAAGTATTATGTGTTTGCAATCATTATGTGACTTGTCGGTATGTGAAAATGTGTTAACATATGTTAAAACGGGGTTTAACGCGCAAAATACACGGAACCAACTCCTATAGGCGAATAGGGGGTCCTAATCGCCTATAGGGGGGCGAATAGGAGGATCAGAAGGGCGAATAGGCCCTATTCGCCTATACTGGGGGCGAATAGGATCCCTATTCGCCTGATAATGTTGCGTAATCGCCTATAACGTGCTGGACGACTAAAAACGCCTATAAATACAATACTTGACCTCCTAAACATCATATTATTAACCCTAGTCGACCCATAACCCGCCCCAACACACACACAACCTCTGGAACACGATTTTGGATCAAAACACAAGGTTTCAAGCCTATTCCATCATTCTATCACAAATCTAAGGTGTGGTTTTCATCCATGCAACCTTAATTAACGTTTTCATTGAATCCCTAGTGGTCCAGACCTGTTTATAAACGTTTGAGTCTTTTAAAAATCGTTGATAATCATTGTTAATTGGATTTTAAATAGCATGCATGTTGTATGTGGGTTTTCAATGAAAAGATAGGGTTTTTATGATTCAAGGAGATGATTAACATGTTATTAGGGTAGTTTCAGATTAATAATGTTATCATGATGATGAATCTGAGTTATTGTTAATTAGGGTTACGATTACGCATGTTAATATGATGATTCATGCTATATGTGTTGTTTTTGGGATACATGATTGCATGCAGGGCTGATAGAACAAGGTTAAACGAAGGATTTTGATTAATATATGTTTGATGTTTACACACGTTCTGGATTGGATTTGGAGTGTTAAACGCGCGAAAAACCAGAACAGACGTGCTATAGGCGAATAGGAATCCTAATCCCCTATACTATAGGCGATTAGGAGCCCATTCGCCTGAAGGGGAGCCCTAATCGCCTATAGTATAGGCGAATAGGATCCTATTCCCCTTTACTTCATGCATTTACGATCCTAAATGCTAGTTAAGCCCTGAATTGCATGTGGGATAGCCTAATCGCCTATAAGCTCATAGAATTACATATGGTATAGCCCTAATCGCCTATAATAGAGGCGAATAGCCTTCCTAAATGCCTGTTGACCAACCTAAATGCTAGTTGACTTTTCCTAATCGCGTATACTGCTGCTGTAAGTGTAAATTAGCATTCCGAGACCCGATTTGACATCTAGGAACATGCTAGGAACCCCGTAACATATCTAATAACTTGGTAACATATGTTTGGATGTAATTATGTGATACGTGAGCTATGTGCTATAACTTGTTGTGCGTTAACGTATGTTAAGTGTGATTGCATGATTGTATGTTTGTGAGCGTAAACATAACACGGGGAGTCTCGGGTCACCAATGGGATGTCGAGTCTTGTACTTTGGGTCAGTTAAACAGTCACGGTGTTTTCAAACGAACTTGGTTATGGTCTGGACATCTAGGGACTAACTAACCTGCGGGTTATTAGTCTAAGTGCTTGTAACTGTCATATGTTAGGTCGCCGCTTTACGGGACTAGCATAGCTACTGAGTTATTCGTATTACGAAGTAACGCAACTTAAGGTGAGTTTACGGCCCCTCTTTTAAACTGGTTTCACATTTTCGGGGGAGAAAACATGTGTTAAAACGATTATTTGGTAACTACTGTCATACTATGGGTTTCTATTGTGTACTACATGATCTTTGGAAGTCCCAGGGGAAACCATGAATGTGCGGGTTTGCACAACGGGGAAATGTGAATAGCGCTATTGGGAGTGACCAACCCCGCTCGTCGACTTGGAGGGTCGGCGGGTGCATATTGTCTCATACAGGAACAACAGGAACAACAGGTTTACTACATCGGGCACATATTTGGTTTACGAGTTAGTAATGGTTTTCCAATCGTGGTAGTAACAAAACATACGCCTAGCTAGCGTACACTGGTTTTCGATTTGTTATAGTATGGACAGGTTGACTTGGTACTTGGATTACAAAACCTGTAAACTCACCAGCAATTTTTGTGCTGACGTAAACTTTTACATGTTTTCTCAGGTCGCTAAGGTAGCACGACTGGACTAGGGCGCACGCGTCTGCACGGCGTCTAGTTAGGGATGCATGGTTTTACAAACGTTGAACATTGGTTTACTATTGAATATTGTTTTGAATAAGCTTCCGCTGTAAACGGGAATTTTAAACAGTGTTTTGAAATTGCATTATGTTCATTTTAGACTTGTTTATTGTGATCGTTGGTTTGGATCCTGGTTTGTCATGCGCCTCGCGGTAAATCTCCGCAAGTGGATTTTGAGGGTGTGACACACCGGATCAACTGTCACTTCCACCGCCGTTCCACCACCACAACCGCCGGAATCCTCTCTGTCACCTCCGTCAGTTAGGGTATGTTTGGCAAAACTAGCTGGAGGCTGGTAGCTGGAAGCTGAAAGCTGGTAGCTGCAAGCTGGTAGCTGTAAGCTGGTAGCTGGAAGCTTTTTAAATATATTTTGGTGTTTGGTAGAGTAGCTGGAGCTTTTAATAAAATGTATAAAATGACCAAAATAGGCATAATTAAAAGTTTGTAAAGAAGGTTTTTATTTTATTTTTAAAATATAATGGGTATTTATGTCATTTATTAATTAAAAGCTTGTAGCTAGTAGAGCTTTTTTCTTAAAAGTTACTACTAGTAGCTTTTCACTATAGAGCTTTTTCTCTAATCTAAAAGCTTGTAGCTCCTTCAACCAAACAAGGCTTTTTATTGAATAAGAGTTTTTTCTTAAAAGCTTGAAGCTTAAAGCTCCTAAAAGCTCTTAATAGCTCCTTGCCAAACATACCTTTAATAATAAACCTCCACCACCTTCGTTGTCTAATCGCCATTACCAAACCTCTCTTTCATACTCCCTTCCAATCGCCATTATCAAACCTCTCTTTCATACTCTCTGCTTCACATAACCAAACCAAATCCCACAATTTTTTTACCTCTGATTCCGATCAAATGTTGCACTAATGCTTCTTCCCTGTTTTTTGGGCTTTTTACCGAACCTGCTTCCTTATTTCTGGTATTTACTGTTCATTTATTTCTTCTCAGTAGTTACTTATGGTAATTTGAAAAGTAGGTTTTTATTGCTGTTTAATTTTGATATTTGGGGAGGTATGAAAATATGGTTATGTTAAAAGTGAGGTTATGTTAGGTTATGGAAGGGAAGATGGTTCATTCTGCTAGGATTTTGCTTCTGCTTGCTTGCTTTATGCTTGGTTTTGATGTTTCTAAAGCTGTGAATGATTAATATTTTAAGTAATGTGAATGATTAATATTTTAAGTAATGCTTAAGTGATAGATTAAGAACCTTGATTTGAAAGGTGGAGGACATGGTGAGTAGTGGTGGTGGTGGTGGTGGTGGTGGTGAAAGGTGAAGATGGTGGTGGGTGGGGGTCTGATTAGGGAAGAAGATGAATTTACACGTGAGTTGACGAAAATGCCCCTAACTTAACTGGGTTAAGTCGTTTAATTGTTTTGGCCTATTTTTTCAAAAGTCAAAGACTGTTCAAACAATTTTTAAAAAATTAGGTTAGAGTGGTAAATTTGACCAAACCACATAAACGGTTTTAGTAATTTACTCATTACATCTAATATGAAATTTCTAAAACTTAAAGACTAAAGAAGCATTATATGAAAATCACATAGAGCATATAACCAACTCTAGTGAAAATATATAATAATAAATGGTTTTGATATTTCTCATCAGTGGGCACAACTATTATATAAATGAACAAATATTTAATTAATAAGTAATCGATTTATGTTTCACAATAATGCATACCAACTCTACTTTGAAAACCTAATACTTTATATCTTTTATATCATAAAACTAAATGGGTTTTTTAAGATATGATAATAAAGTATTTAGTGGTTGCCGACCAACATATAAACAAAGTAAATCATCATTCTCCGATTATGGCATCTAGTATTAAAATCCTACATTGTTGCTTTTAAGATGGTGAGAGAATGAAAGTGGGTTTAAGACGACAAGTAGTGGGGCGTGAAAAGTAGGGATGAACATTTTTTTACCTAAGTATCTATACCCGTATCCATACCGTATCTGTATTTGTACCGGTATTTGTACTCGTACTGATTTTGAATACTCAGTATAGTTATCGGTACCCACTTTTACTGATTCGGTACTCGGCACTTTCGGTATCGACACAGGTACGAGTACGGGTAAAAATGGTACGGGTACCGAATTCTATATACTATTGAATTTGATTATATGTTTTACTTCATATTATGGTATTTATGGTATTCGTATCAATTTTACCTATTTGGTACATGTACCATATAACCATATTGGTACCCGTACCAAATTTTTCAATTTGGTACCCGTATAGTATTGATACTCGTAATTGTTTACCTATTTGGTACCCGTACGAATGCTCAAAAAAGAAAAAATAACAAAATGGTACCAAACTGGTACCGTACCGAAATACAGGTACCGATATCCCGTACTCGTACCCGTTCCGTACCTATATATTCGGTACGGTACTCAGTACCTACTTTTGTTCAAATTCGGTATGGGTATTTTCGATACGGGTACAGGTATAGGTACGGATACGGATACGGTACCGATCTCATCCCTAGTGAAAAGGGACCTTAAACCATTTTTAGCGTCGGTTAGCGCCCTGCACACCGTTACACAAGGGCGCTAACCTTAAAAAATTAGGAAGGGACTTAAAAACCAATCACACCTTGCCACCTCCTCTCCCCCAACGTCTCTCTCCTCCTCCCCAACGGCTAGCTACAAATGGTCAGTTTTTAATTTTATTTTTTTTCAATTTCAATTACAATATTATAATAAATAACTTAAACAATGAAGAAATTGAATAGTAACCATATTAATAGTTTTTATCTTTTTTCTGAATTTTTTATATATACAACACTTATATATATATATATATATATATATATATATATATATATATATATATATATTAATAGATATGGTTCAATAAAAATTCACAAAATGTGGTAGTGGTGGAGTGGTTTGGGATATGATTTTCTTTGCCACTCAAGAGAGTTTCGCCAACCCTTCAAGCGCAGAAGGATATGATTTCTTTGGTACCTAAGGGAGTGTTTTTGTAGCGTTGAATCGCGGGGATAGTGCTAGACCAAGTAGCTTCACCAACCTTTCAAGCACACCGAGATATGATTTCTTTGGCACACAAGGGAGTGTTACAGGTGTGTTGGGTGATTTAAGATATATGAATGAACTTCCTAAAGTTTTTCATCCGTATGTTAGACGTATACATAACGTGTTGGGTGATGGAAATTGTGGGTTTCGGGCGACGCTTCTGTTCTCAGGTTTACGGTGAGGATGAATGACGATTAGTTCGGAGAGAACTAATGGAAGAGCTTATTGAGTTTAGAAAGGAATATACATAGGCTTTTGTGGTTCATTCAATGATGTCTTTACATGCCTGTGTTGGTCAGGGTCGAGTTTGGTGCCAAAAAAACACTGGATGATTATGCTAGAGGCAAGGTTACTGATTGCGAACAAGTATAAGTTAATTGTTCTTTTTTTTTTATCTAATCGGATGGGAAACAGTTCAACATGCTTCTCGCTTTTGAATGACCCTGACCAATTTCCACAGAAAAAAGATAATTACAATTGCACATGTTCTCGATGACCATTATATAATGGTAGAATTGAAAGGAGAGTTCCAATGACCACCACAAACATCCTATGGATACATAAATGAAGTAGTGCAGCCGCTTGGGAACATGTATTTGAATCACGTCAAAAATTGTATAGATATTCGCTACCTAAACGACATCCAGGATATATAAATATAGATTAATACGCAATAGGTAAAGGATCCTTGTGAAGACGAGGAGCCTGAGATATTGAAAGCGACTTTTGTTTATGACGGCCCCAACGGAGAATCGGGTAATACTTGATACCATGATCAAACGTCTTGATGTATCAAAAATTATTATTGACTACGTAAAAATACAACAGATAAAAAATTATTGTCTATTACATAAAAAATACAACAGATCGAAACGTATAAAAATTGGATCAATTTTTTTTAGTATACAGATGAAAATGTTGGTTAAACGTTTTAACGAATCTAAAAACAAAAACTCACAATTTAACACATATATTTATTGTATGCTATTAAAATTTTAACACATCATCACTTTTATAAGAATATTGTAACATTTTATGTTTTAACACATTTACAATAAAATTACTGTAGCTAAATAATATATTAAAAAATACAAAATTTGATTTTGATAGAATAAAATAATTAAAAAACTACACTTTAAACTTTTTAGATCAATGGTGTGGACGTTCCACCTCTTATGGTATAGTGGTAATGATGTTGGGGTTTTAAAGGGGAGGTTAGAGTTCAAACCTCATAAGAGGTGAAAAAACGAGTGTAATAAAATGATGTAAAAATAGAAAAGGAAATTAGCCCTAAAAAAAATAGTGTGGACCATGATATATGATTCCTATTTAAATTTAAATGTTGTATGAAACAAGAACTCCTTCCCATTATCAAACGTAAATTTATATCCCATAGTTTTCCTTTTTTTTTTTTTTTTAATAACAGCATTCATAGTACTGCAAATTAACCGAAAGAACATGAAGAATATGAACAAAGTGTTGTTCATGTTCGTTTGTTAAGGAAATTATGTGTTTATGAACAGTTCATGAACACTTACCAAACGAGATTTTCTGTCTGTGTTCATTTGTTAAGGAAACACTCGTGTTCGTGTTCGTTTGTGTCCGTTTGTTAATTTTGTTCATGAATGGAAACAAACAATAAGTGACATATATTAACTTTCAAATATACTAAGAAATTAACTAGATCCACCCAAAATAAAACCTGGTTATACAAACATACTTAGTAATTTAACATAAGACTATCCGTTATGGTGCGCGAGCGAGCAGGCGTGAATGAATTTCTGAGCCACGTGGATCGCTGGAACCACAACACCTTCATGTTAACGACCGCGCGAGCGAGTAGACGTGAGCCGTATCACGTCTACTCGCAAGGAGAAATCAGGTTTGTTTTAATTTTTTTTATTTTTGTTGTATTTTTGATGTTTGAAGAAGATGGATGATGAAGATGATGAACATGGGTTTGTATGATGTGAAGAAGATGAAGGGCTGTTGTTGTTGCAGGTTGAAGAAGAAGAAGAAGAAGAAGAAGAAGAAGAAGAAGTGAAGTGGGTAGTGAAGAAGAAGGCATCTTTCTTTATTATATTTTAATAATGTTAAAGTTTATCTTTTTTTGTTTAATAAAAACTTTTTCTTTTTTTATATATTTTTTTTTACTTTTTCTTTTTTACTATATTTTATTAGTTTATGATACATTATTTTTATAAAGTTTTAATTTTATGTAATATAATGTTTTTTATATTTTTTTATTAAATGTTTAAAAAACTGAATAAAGTTGTTGCTCACCTCTAACCACAACATGATTAAGTGAGCGACCAATAGCTTTATAATCATGCCAACTAGACGCTGACATGACAGAATATGAGAGGATAGAGCCATGGCTCACCTCTAGCCATAACTGACAGTCTAATAAAGTAGTGTGTAAAAAACTAAGCATGCATCTTAAACTTGAAGTCTTTATTAATTGGTTATTGAAACTTGAACTCTTTATTAATTATTTATTTAATGATTATACTAAAAGTATGGTTTGTTGATCTTTTATAGCAATGTATATTTTTTTTTGGAAGGTGTGTTTCAGCGGAGAATCCAAACGACGCACAACCCCTCAACCCCAGTTTAAATCCAGGCCAAACGCGGGTGTTGAATTTCTCACCCCTTAGTACGAGTGGGGGGACTCGAACCTGAGATCAAGCCCGGACGGGAACCTCCCTAAGGAGTAAACCCTCTTACCTCCGACCAGCTGGGCTGAACATCATTGGCTTTATAGCAATGTACATATCTCACATAAATTGTATACTTATTTGGGTAAAATAAATAAAAATTTAAGAATGTAAAAAACATTATAAAAATTACTGAACGTTCACGAAATAAACGAACGAACGAGACCTTTGTTAATGTTCGTTCGTTTAATTAAACGAACAAATTTTTTTGTTCGTGTTCATTAATTTATTAAACGAACGAACACAAACGAACTTTCCATTAAACGATTCATTAACTGTTTCCTAGAGGTTTTGTTCGTTTCAGCCCTACATAGTAGGTATCCAAAATACATATATTAAATTAAATATTATTGTTTTAGCCAGGAATGAATGAATGTAACTTTCGTGGAAAAATGTTAAATAATAATCTTTAAGTTGTTAAACCCATAAAACACGGTCTCCAATGCTGACTCAACGTGTGTTACACACATTGGAAAATCTCCTATATCTACCGAGGTGTTCGTTTTAAATCTGATTTTTAGATTATTGTGTTTTAAAAATGTAAATAATTAGTTTTTAGTGTTTGGGATTACATTTTGAAAACGCAAATAATCAGTTTTTTAGGCTACCAAAACGCAATAATCTATAAGCAGCTCTACTCCTCCTTTTTCAAAACGCATAATCTGTTTTGAATAATCAATCTCAAACACCCCCTTAAATAATATTAATTTAATCTTTAATAAAAAAAATAGTTATTTTAGTCTTAAATGTAAGGGTGGGCAGGGCGTTGCACTAAAATATTTTCAATTTCACTGATTTACATCAATTTTGCACTGCTACATCACTTCACTGATTCACTTCAATGAAACAAAGTTTTGAAGGCAACACTACCCTGAAACACCCAACCCATAAAAAAACCTTCACTCTAATAAAGAGGTACCGGCACGGCGGTATAACACCCGTAAAACTTACCAGCAAACCACTACCCGTGTCATATAAAGCAGTGTTACCGTGCTAGTAAAGGGTACTAACACCATTTGCTAGTAGTGGCCCACGCTCTCTAACTTAAGCTACATGATATGCTCTTACATTTGTTTCACTCCAAGTCGGTCACTTACTCACTTGTCTCTCACTTTTTTTTTTTTTTTGAACGGCACTTGTCTCTCACTCATTTTTATATTTGTGTGTTATAAATTCATAACGTTTCATGACTCACTACCTATTAGAATAATATTTAACTAAAATAATAAAAATCTCACTACCTATTAGGATAATATTTAACTAAAATGATAAAAAAGAAAATGATAGAAAATGGCCATTTTTTAGAATTGGATGGCATAATCAATATCATCAACAAAAGTTGATATTGGAGTTGGTGGGGGCGTGAGTGGGCGAACACCAACCCGCTTGAGAGTGACACCCATTTTCACATTGTTTAACGCCTCTTGGGAGGCTACGCAGCAATAAACGTTCGACCATAACACATTACACATAACCTACTTATCTTATTGAAACAATTCGTTTTTCAAGAACCAAATGGGTAAAAATACACTCATTAATACTCATACAAACATTTAAGTATTAGGGGGACGATGTCCATGTGGGTACCTCAATCGGCTACCCCTACCTGATCGGCATCATAGTCACCGGTCATTCATGTTGGGATGGGCAGGTAGTGAATGGGGGTGATGGAAGCCGATAAACGAAACATTGGCGACAGTAAAAAACCAGCCACTAGGCAATTTAAAATAATATATATTTTTACTCCCCCGGCCATATTTAAATTTAATAAATATCCAACTATCCCTAAACTCCACTACTCTACACCTAAGTTTCCACCAAAATTTATATAAAACTTTGCCTTTCTACACAAAAATATTTTCCTATTGATTCACAAAAATCACAGGTTGACACAACCAAGAAATCTGCTAGAATTAAGAGGAGCGTGTTCATGCACAAGAGGTGTCGATTCAAGCGCGAGAGGTGGCGGTTCAAACATGAGTGGTCAAGGGTATAAGTGGCAAATTATATTTTCACAATCACAAATCTATCCCTACCCACAATATGGGTATCCACCATAGTTTTTTACACAACCACCACACCCACATATTGTACCACACGATCCTACTTTGGTTGCACCGGGTTGATACGATTGCTCTTTAGAAGACCAAGAGGAGTTTGAGCCGTTTGCAATGAGCCCAAATATGCGGACCCACTGTGAAGATGTGGATCGACTGCTCATGTTATTTGAGGTCTTGATGATGACGATAATGTGCTAGAAACGTAATTTCATCAACATAATTTGGATGACGATATGGAAGATATGCAATTTCAACAAGACGAGGACGAAGATTAATATGGCGATGCGGAAAATGAATCTAACTTCCCCGGACGTACGAAGAGTTGATAATGGACAAACGACCAAGAAATAGCTTTGGCTAAATCAGGGTGTTATTGTTCTGAAAACAGGACAGGCAAAATCAACAAAAACGAAATGATTATTGGAAGGGTGTGCTAAAACATTACAACTCACTATTGGGTGGAAGTGAGAGAAGCGTTCATCAAATATCTTCAAAATGGGGCACTATAAACACAAATGACCGAGTTTAAGTAACATTGGATTCAAGCGATATTATTTCCATTTAGATTTATTTTTTAGTTTTACAATGTATAGATTTTTATTAAGATTTATTTAAAAATTTACATGGTATTAATTTTATTTGTATTTTTTTGTTTTTTTTTTTTGTATAGAATCGTCTATAACATAGTAGTTGTAGTCATCTTTCAATGATGAAAAGGGTGTGGGATAATTACCAAGAAAGACAACCAATCGCTATTGGTCACGTTGATGCATGGGAGATTGTACATAAACATGACAAATGAGGCAAAGTCTTGTTGATGGGTAGAGGATCTAATAGACATTCCCACAAGAGAAGAAAGTCATCGGAATCCGATAACTACTATTCAGTTACATCCGACGATGTCTTTACTGTGCCGGACTTAATAAAAAAAAATGCCCCACCAAGAAATCAAAATCGAAAACAAAAGACATTCGCCGAGTCATCAAGCATTTATAGTTTGGTTGACGAACTTGGTGCATAAGATCAATGAAAGAAGAGAAATGAACAAGTTGGTGGAAATAAAATTGAAACAAAGTGAAGAACCTATACAGTAGTTGGCGAAAGTGCGACTTTGAGTCAAAAGATGTATGACAGAGACGTTGATACATTTATTATGATATCGTACGAAGGAGTAACTTGTCCGATGTTGGAAGTCATCCTAAACCTAAATCATGAAATAGACACCAAATATAGTTGGCCTTGTGAATTTTAGATTTGTTTTTCCCTTTGGTACTTGTTTATTTATTTAATTTTTTTTAATTTAAATTAATATAATTTTTAAATTATTTTAATGAATGATTAATTTAATGTTTGATTTATGTTAAATTAAAATCCTTAATTTATTTTTAAATAAAAACCAAAAAACAAAGGGTTTTATGGTATGTTGTCACATGATTGATGCCTCTATGGTACCCTTGGCAACTACATATTCCCCCCTAATTTGATGAATATACGTAAAACGTTCCGAAAATTTATCTGTGATATATGACGGCGGCCTAATTAGAACCGATCGTAAAAGTTATGAAACTCATTCCTTATAAAAAAACCGGATTTTAAACCTAGGCAATAGAACCCGATTCCGTATATGAAACCGGATGTGATGCTATTTTATTATTGTTCATTCATATTATATTTTAAGATTCAATACAACGGGTTCTATTTTATATTATTGTTTTAATAAGTTAAAGAAAAATTCTTGCATTGTTAATAAAAAGTTGAATCATAAATTTTATTTTATTTTTATTTTTTTTAAATATTTTTCATTAAAAATAAAGGATAAATTAGGCGGAAACAAGCTGCGCCGCCACCTCTTTCTGAATCGAAAATCCTAATCTGGTTAAAAATTAACAAAAAAAGAAGTAACTAATTGATCGAGAACTTACGTACATGATTGTCTTGAAAACGCAATTTCACTCCTATGGAAGCCATTGATGATCCTTGAGCTCTTTTTGCATATAACGTATCTGCATTATGTTGTTATTCATAGTTCACTACTTTCAGAGAAAGTCTCGACTTGAAGAAACATAGGAATGTACATATATACCTGATGAAAGTATGATGAGCAAGCTCAAAGCACCGAGAAAACCGATGAGAGGATACATGAGGCTTTCTTCTACTTTAATTAATTAAAGTAAAGCCAAGAAAACAAGCTATATATAAACAGGGATTAATTAAAAAAGAAATTATATATAAGTAGGAAGGGGATAGAATAGATAAGCGCCACTAGAATTGGTCACGGGTACCTCACTATCAGCACGGTAACACCGCCGCCACCCATGCTGGTAGTGGTCCCGTGAACCAAAATCTGGTTGTAGTTAACGGGCTGGTACCCGTGAGTTTCTCTCTTCCCTTTTTGTCTTTTTGTCTATTTTATTTCTAGTGGAGCAGCCTTCAAAAATTGTTTCAGTGAAGTGATATGACAGTGCAAAATTAGTAGAAATAATCCTGTGATTTGAACTCAAGACATCTCACAATCTAGATGTTTTATAAGCTTTGCCTTTATCAATAGACCACTACCTCATTGGAAACATAATTTGACAGAATTTTTTTTTAAAAGGATAATTTTGTCTTCGTTTTATTGGAGGATAACATAATTTGTTATTTATTTGTTATTATTTAAAGCAGAATGAGACAAGGAGTAATGGACAAAAATTGGTCACGGACAAATCTAAGAATGACATTCCCGTGAGATAGGTAAATTTTAAACAAACAAAATATGATAAATAGCTAGGCCGGTATAAATCTTACAATCACTTTAACAAAATAATATCGAATTTTCTTGTAATAATATGATTTTTTTTTTTAAAGTATTTAGCTCTAAGGGAAAAAAAATGTAATTAAATATTTATTTATTGGAAATTACGACAAGAATGGATTGAATATGTGTTAACAAAATAAAGTGTTTGGAAAAATTGGGAGTTGCTATCTGCAGTGGCGGATCTATGATTTTTTTAATGGGTTCGCTGTTTTAGTCAGTGGCGGATTAGACATAAAAATTTTCGGGTCGGTTCGACGTTTCGGGTTGGGTCGGGTCGGGTATCGACGTGTGGTTTTTTTGAACGAATGCTTTTCCGTGAGAACTCCAACGTGTATCTTTGGCTCTTGCAAGTGACAATTCTTGATTCCTTCCATGTCTAGTTTTAACTTATGAGCAGTGGCAGAGCAGCGGCGGTGGCCGGTGAGCAGCGACGACAACACTACTGAAGCAATGGAAACGACCTTCTCTGCAAGAAAATGAGGCTTGAGATTCTTCTTTTTGTGATTTAAGAATGTACTTCTTTAAAAAATTCATGGATTACGTACTTCTTTAAAAAAATCATGGATTGCGTACCATTGTAAGGAATTAAGGATGTGAGATGCTACAAGTCTATAACGTACTGCTCATTGATGTATGTTATTTTGTAGTGTTGTATGTTATTTGCGAGTTGGGGAAGAAACTAGAAAGAAAGAGGCACAGTATATGTTGGGTTTAGAATAAGATAACAGAACATAATAAAAACCCTATTTTAGGGGGTTAGGTCAATTAAGTTAAAAAAAAATGCGGACAAGAAGTTTTGAACTCACGACCTACATTTTGATAGGATAAAGACTTAATCATTGAGCCACTCACACGATATGGTATGGGTTCATGCAAATTTTTCTTATGGGTTTATGGCTCATTTTTCCTATATATTTCTATTAAAAACCGAAAACCCAATGGGTTCGCCTGAACCCGTACTGGCCTTACTAAATCCGCCCATGGCTATCGGTACACTTTCACTCTATCGCTTTTCTATATATAAATATATCGATATCGATTCAGTTAAAGATAAAGTAAAAAGAGTGTTAAAACAGCTAAGAGATGCATACCAATAGCCCCATCCTTTTAAATAGCACCTTGTCATTGTTTTTAGAAAAATATAGTTTAATAGAAACATTATCCACTTTTTATTAGAGTATTTACGGTAGGTTTTCATATATTTGTGTATAATTCCTCACATTTTAGGATGAAGTTGTGAGTGGTTGTAAGTAGAAAAGAGATAAAATTTATTGTTTATCAGTATATTTAGGTGAACACTGTTCCAATACCTTTACTTTCTAATATACCTTAAAGTGGTTATGAGCTTAAAGAGAAAAAAAACAATAATGATAAAGGTATAAAAAATACTATTTAATTAAAAGAAAAGATAAAATATAGTGATTCTTAGTGAAATATGTGCATGGGATGAGAAACATATTCTGAATGCTGTTTTGATACCTAAATTCATTGTGTGTGACCTGAAACTTGAAATTTGAAAGAGGTGTGTCAGACGGCTTATCCTATAATGCTTTCCGTATTTTTCATTCATATATGTGGAATGCCCCCTTCATGCGCACCAGCATGACGTAAACTTAAATACGTCACCCGCATGAAAGAAACTTTTGACACATCATATTCATGCACACCAACCTGATGTCAAACGTAAACACATTACCCGCATGAAAGAAACTTCTGACATGTCATTCTCACGCGTATTGCCGGAGATAAAATGTAAAGATGTCACCCGCATGGTTTCATCGTTTGATGTATAACTAACACGTCATTTCCACCCGCATTGCTTGACGTAAAACGTATCGACCCCACCCGCATGGTTTCATTGTTTGACGTTTAACGGATATGATATTCCCATGCACATAGCCTGATGTAAAACATAAAGATGTCACCCACATGGTAGATATCCTAGCAACGTTCTGAAAAGCAGTCATCCACCTATAAAATTAAGTCCAGTACTACCACCCGATCTTTTCACAAGCCCGAGAGAAACACTGGACTAGGGGACTTGAAGGGATAGGGTACCAAATCCTTCAGTGAATAGGGTTAAACAATATCCCACAAATACTTAAAACGACTAAGTAAGGAGTATCTGATTGGGGCGCAAGCAATATTTCATGCACCAGGGAAAGTCTTTGGCGCAAACCTGCAGCTACGCGCCATAGCTCCTCAGACTTGGCTGTGATAATAACTCCAAGGCAGGACGCACATCCTCGTGCATGCGCATGGATAAGAGACAAATAGTACACAAAAGGGAGATCGTATACGAGTCAATCAGAGCCAAGGGGCGTGTGCTGATGTGCCCTTTTTACACATGTTTTACATGTCCATTTACCACCCTTTTGTACCAAAAACATGCCTTTATCATAGTAAATTATCCCTAAATCCTTCCTGATAATTGTAGGATTTTGGAGTCAAGAAGCAAAAAGGGGAGAAAAAAGACACCAAAGATGAAGAATTGATGACTTAGATAGCAGCAACAGATGCAGCATGACCGCGCAAGGGTCGTGCACTTGCCCCTGGTCAACAAGTCAACAATTCCAAGTCAACAGGAAGGGGGAGTCAACAAGCACGAGCATGCACGGGCGTGCACCCCATATGCATTTTCGTGCACCACATGTAACCCTCCTGTATTTTTCATTTACTTTTACATTTTAATGTAATGAAATTTGAGGTTATTCAATTTCGCATTTTCTTTTATTTATAAAAGTTACTTTTTTATAAAAGAGAAATATTTAATTACAACATTTCATATATATATATATATATATATATATATATATATATATATATATACTACATCTATGTTACCTTATTAAGGAGGAGACATGTCTAGAAAAGTAATTATACACACATTTTAAAATGAGATGTCAAGAGACTCATGCTTTAAACACTATATGTCATGTAAATCTTTCCCAACTTACCCCTATTGCATTACCTCCTTGTACCATATAACCCAAATAAATAAACACCCAACAAATTGGTCCAGGTTTCATTCATCACCTTTCCCTCAACCTTCTGTGCCATTTAATGGGATTTATTGCAACTGTCAGTTGTAAACATGAAACCATGATCAATAAATTCAATTGAATGAAGGAGTTGATTAGTTAACCTGCAAGTATAACGATCAATTATACTCTCTGAATCATAGATAAAAAAAAACCTTTAGTATTGTTCGAAACCCATAAGGTTTGTGAAACGCATACCAAATTAAGTTATTGTTGACCATCATCAATCACTATATATTAATAATACCATGAGGTTCCTGTTTTCAAATCAAATCTAGAACAACAATACATCTGATCGAGATTCTCGGAGCTTTTTAATCGACTTTTTAAGGTATATTATGGAATCTCTACGTTATTGAACAATCTTGTATGTATATGTATCTTGCATTTTGTGTCTCTCTGTTTGTTTCCTGCATGGTTTGTTCCGTTATGTTATTAGGAGATTTGATTGTTTATTAATTGTTTGATATTATGTGAATGAGGCAATGTTCGGTGATGCATGTTTTTATTCTCTTCCTTTTAATATTATTAAATATTTTGATTATCTACTGGAGGTATTTTGATTATGACCTGCAAAAGAAATTGATTCACTCATTATTTTTTGGAATCTATTTTCTGACCTGTAGTGTTTAGTAAACTGTTCATATGTCAGCTAGATTGATAGATACAGATTTTTGTGAGATCCTTATTGTGGATTTCAAGTGCATGCATCATAACTATATTGAGGAGCACTTGGAAATTGATGATGGTTATGTGTTGAAGATTAGTTAAACATTCGAGCGTTTTACCCTTGACTTTCAAACGACCCTGCATCCTCTTTGCTAATGTAATGGAGTTTTCCACAGTAAACTTGATAATAAAAAATAACATTATGAATGGATAACATTATTACAATTTTAGATTAGTTTATCCAAATCCTACATGAGCATGATAAGTATGGGCTTAAGGGTGAGTGACCATGTTTGTACAGCATTGGTGATGGGATTTTAGGTGTCCTTTCCTTGACTGGGTTGCATGAATGATGAAACCTTACAATGTTAACTGAATCAAGAAAGAATAATGAAGAAACATATACCATAGCTAATAATAATAATTGCTGCTGTTATAATTAGTAGTATATAACCTGGATATATGTTTGCTCATCTTTAGGTTGCAGGTTATTATTGTAGATGGGGTCTACATCAGTAGAGTATTTAATTGAGTCCTCAACAAAGGCGCCTTTTTCTGGGTTTCGCATGGATGGGATGCAGGCAATGAATTCACAGGTGGAGCATACAACAACTTTAGTGAATGAAAATGTGCATAAGCAGCCTTTTATTATTGGTATATATTGCAGCAAGGTACCTCTTGATTGTTTGTATAGTTTGACATGTTATCTTATCTATAATAATTTTGACATGCAATCTTAGGCACACGGATATCCTTCCAAGCTTGGGGATCTTAGTCAAACTCAAATATTTGCAAAAATTGAAAATATGGAGGTGATTTTCTTTGATTTATATGTTTTGTTAAAGAGTTTATTTTTGGCTTTCTATCCATTGATAATTTCAATTGTTCTACAGGGTCTAGCTCATTTGAGATATTCCAACAGGCAGATGGTATCATCCATTTCCATGGAAATCTTGGCATTGATCTTCCACCAGAAAAGGAATATATATCCTTTTTTCGGTGCAACCAAAAACATAAAATCTTACATCTTTTTGGGCTTTAATCTGACTACTATGAGGTGTTTTTATTTCAAAAGGCTGCTCTTTACAAGTGTAACATGGCTGGAAAACCAGTAGTGTGGTGTTGTGGATAGCAACTCATGCAGAAGCAACTGATGTTGCTAATGTTGTATTAGATGGTGAATTACTTGTTTTAACTGTTGTGGTTTCCTAATAAATAATCACAATTTTGCAGGAGGTGATGCAATTCTTCTTGGTGTTGAGACACTTTGTGGATTATACCCTAATGAAACAATATCTTTTGTTGTTAAAATTTGTGCTTAGGTAACATATCATTCTCCATAGTGTTTAGGATATTGTTTTTAAAATAGAGCATGTGTTTCAACTAATCAAAATTAGATATACAGTAGTAACAAAACATGTTGCAGGGTAATTAGATAATTAGTTTTTTTGAGTATTTGGCATTATTATATATAACATACTGAGCATTTTAGGGTTGTGCAACCATTAGGTGAAGGCATATGTTATTATTTGCTTTACTTCTTCTACAAAGGCTGCATATGTAATATGCTTTAATTGTTTGATGGCATTTTAGTAAATAAAATAAATTCTATGCTGGATTGGATTAGAATTTCCTGAACATATAAATGTGAATTTTAAAGTTTGTTAGGGATTTGGTGTAAATATATAATAAATTATTCTAGTGTTGTTTAGGACATATCATGTAGGTTTGTGGAGTAAAAATAAGTATTATATTTATGTTTATGTAAGTACGTGTGTGATGTTGTTTGGTTTTGGCCAAAGAAAGACACACGGAGGGGTTGAACGTGAATTTCCCGCAGCAACGCGCGGGCACCCCACTAGTTATATATAAAGGAGGAAACATGGGCAAATATGTCCACATTATCCAAAGTTAAGATGACATATGAAGAGTTCCTTGCTTCACACCAAAGATGTCATGAAAATTCTTCCAATACTACCCTTATTTGCAAAAGCAACTTGTACATTTTTTGTGATATTGAATGAAATGGTTGAATGCACCTTGCTATGAATATAGAAAAGCTCTAAAGGTTGCCTACACGTAAATCATTATTCCATTTTAAAGAAATTATTAATAACGTTAAATACATTTTATATAAAAGTTATCAAATTTTTTCGAAGGATTACATATTTCCCCCTGCTAAGGCTCCTAATTACATATTTACCTAGCCCTAAAAATCAATTACATATTTCCCCCTGGGAGGGGGAAATATGTAATTGACTTGTAACTTGTGTATGCCTTAGGAGGGGGAAATATGTAATTGACTTTTTAAGTTGGGTAAATATGTAATAAAATGTGTTTATAAAATCACATATATTATTATATAGTAATTAGACTCAAGAAATAGAATGTTATTTGAGAATCAAGTCCGAAGTTTAGAATGAATCCAATTTAGATTTTGTTCAATCATAACCATTTGGAACAACTGGGGTAGAAGTTGTTTTTAGAATTTAACGAGTGGTGGGTGAGAAACAAAATTATATGTGTTACACATTTATTATTATTATTATTATTATTATTATTATTATTATATCTATACTACATTATAAAGGATGAGGCATTGACAAATATGTCCAAATTGTTGAAAGTTAAGATAGTATACAAAGGGTTTCTTTAAAATTTCCTAAATTTTACCACTTTTTTCCCTAGATGCCCCTAGAAGATAATCACGCTACCTGTTTTCCCATTATGTTCATTAATGCTTTAAAGTGATTCTCCTCACAAGGGTTTCTCCTTCAATCAGTTACAAACTGTATATAGCCCGGGACAGATAAAAAGTTTATAACACCCATTCATCAATATCAATATCAATATCAATATCATATCAGTTATAATCCTTTAATTTCACCAAGGAAGCGAAGTGCTAGAAAGAACTATGATGTACGTCAAGAAATGGAATCTATGAAGGTAAATTGCATAACCAAATTTTAGGTTTATATTAAAAATTAACTCCTTATTTTTACAAGAATCTGTTTTGCTTTTCATAAGATTGATGAGTGTGTTGGTGACACAGAAGCAGATGTCGATAACCCTGTCCTCAAGGCTGAGCAAGATGCACAGGTATCTATCGACAATTGATTGTAACAAAGTTTTCTTGTCAATGGCACACTGAAAGCAAATATATTAAGGTTTATTTTGTAATTTCAATATCACACAAGTAAGCCTAATAAAACCTTTTTGGTTATTCCATTTACATCGTTTTGCATTTAAAGACAATGGAAGGAACACAATTTGTTTTTACACTTTTCCTACAACTTGGCGGGCTAACACGGCTACACTTGTTCATTGTTCTAAAATATATTTATCTTAACCGCCCCGTAGCAACGCGCGGGTTTCCCAGTAGTGTGTGTGTGTATATATGTGTATATATATATAGGGTAAGGATCATACGAGAACCAACTTTAGGGAGAGAACCAAGGAACCAATGTGAACAAGGGGCATTAATGTAAATATCACTTAAAACCTAACAAAATTATTATAATAATACTAATAATTCATATAAACCACACAAACAATCCATTTGTCATTCAATCACCAACGTTTTCTTCATTCAATCCATCTGTTTATTCACATATCATTCACTCATTCAATCACCAACGTCTTCTCTGTTCACGTTCTTCAAGCGTTCTTTCTTTCCTTGATTAATATTTTGTTAATCTAATTAATGTTCATATTTTCTTGATTAATCTTGATATATATATAAATCCACATGAATCATCGAAGATCCTCATAACAAATCTATCGGACATTCGACTGTTAGGATCAGCATGTTTATCACGAAAACACGCGACCTTTTGTTTTCTTAGGTGCATCGGGAAATGAGCGACTGAGTGCTGGTTTCGGTTATGCAATGACAGGGGACACACCGGAAAGAAGGTTCGGTTGTGGATGGTTCAGGCATCGTTGGTGACTATGGTCATTGGCGAGGTTGGTTCGGCTACAGTAACAGTGGCCCGTGGTGACGTTCAGTTTCGGTTATGGTGCAACAACTGGTTTCATTTGAGCCGTGACATCCGGGAACCTAGCACACATTTTTTTTCTTCGCTGGTTTTATTGGTTACTTGCTGAATTTCGAGACAAAATTCTTTTCAACTTGGGGATGATGTGATACCCCGCAATTTCAGGTTCTTACTGTAACTAAACTCTAGTTACTCGTACTTACATCCCTTGCATTCTACTTAACTAAGGTTAGCTAGATAAGTCACACGTGCACACACGAGATGTATATGTACCTATGGGTTATCATTTAATGAACATATGATACCTATGAAACAAAATACATGTTAATGTCGTCATCAAGTCCTAGTTAACACACGACACATGATCGCCTACTTAGATGTTCCTATGTCTAAAATAATTAAAGAATAATCAGGCACGAACACCTACTCGATCTCACAACCTATTTCGCCACCACCATGGTTTAGAAAAGAGCCTCATAACTTGATAATCACATGAACTTATAATATAAGTAAACACTTAACAATATACACATGTATATATATATACAAACGCACACACATACATCCATACATACCTACAAATCGGCTACCTATATATATACCTACATATGACAAGAGTTCTCCTAAAACTCTTGGAAGTTTCCTTCTTGTTTCTAGTAGCCGCAAACCTAAGCCTCATTCCCACAAGTCTTTGTCAATGGATGATCCAAAACATACATGAAACAAGAAAGATTATCCTCTTACACATCAAGTCTTGCCAAAAAGAAACTTCCTAAACTAGAAGAGCATGACAATCGGCCAATGATGAGGTAACAAGAAGCAATGGTGACTCAATGATAGTGACTATGTAACATCGCAAAATTTTCACGAAATTTCTATACGAAAAAGCCCTTATATATATATATATATATATATATATATATATATATTTTTCCCAAATGTACCTAAGCCTTTATTTTCTCTTCCAAACTCACAACTTATATATATATATATATATATATATATATAATAATAATAATAATAATATTTCAGTTTTATAAAAAAAAAAGAGAGAAAACAAACATAGCAGCCTACACAGATCTGGCCCACTCCCCGTGTGTTTTTTTTTTTTTTTTTTTTTTTTTTTTTGCTGACCGAAGCCCAGGGTGCCCGGCCCAAGACCTGGCCCAAGCACCTTCTTCTCTTTCACGGTTTAAATCAAAAAAATATATGCCCCCACCAGGTCTCGAACCGGAGACCTCCCACACACACTCTCACGCACCAACCAGCTAAGCTATGTTCATTATTTGATTTATATTCAAATCGTTTTGTATTAATAGCCTTGTTAACTGCTGCTGCTGCACACTGCTATAAGCAGACGCGCGAACAGCCTGCAAGACTTCAGTTTGACCTTAGATTTGAACCCGATTTATGGAAACAATTGACTAAATGTTTTGTAAACATGTAAATGACGAGCAATCACGCGTTTATACACATTAAACCGGTCAAACATACTCGATTTAAACCCATATACGCGTTTGTGTTAAAGCTTGGTCAATGGTTTCCATTTCGAGCACCCATGATACTACCCTATAAATTGAACCTTGCTGTACCATCACTACTCGCCGATAACACCCTCTCAACACTCAATTTCTGATTCCTTTCATCTTTCGAAGCATTTCTTATCAAGTTTGACTTCTGCGTTTGACTGTCCAATTATACCCGAAACAATCTTGTAAGCATAATTATTCTTATGGGTTTTGTTCATCGGCGTGTGCACGACATTAACTCCATGATTAATTGGGTTAATGTCGTGTGAATTGATCAATTGAATAATCTAGGGCTCTTAGTAATAGATTTGGGGAAGAAACTGTTTTGCTATATTGTATTTATTTTTAATAAACTGAGATCAATCACAACCACAGGCCCAGGCCAAGTGGTTGTGACTGATGCCTACAACTTAGACAACCCGGGTTCGAGTCCTGGCTTGGACACCCATTTTCTCTTATTTTCATCTTTTTTTTAACAACCACATATATATATATATATATATTACATAAAATCTTGTAAATTCATTTTTAATTATTAAAACCTTTTTATAAATTCTAAAAAAAAATATATTATGTTAATCTGATGTAAAAGTTCAACCTACAATTTTTAGTTTTCTGAAATTTATTTATTTAATATTTATAATAATTAAATCAATTTTATGCTATTATATTTATAAAAATCCATTAAAATATCAAAACAATTTTATTAAATTCTCCAAAAATTATCCTGAGTTTGTATAAAGTTAAACTTTACTGAAATGATTTTTAATTCTGAAAAATCATTTATTTAATATTTTTAATCAATTTTTGTTAGTTTTAATCATAATTAAATCATAATAAATCCAATTTTTATTATTTTTGCACCAAAATTTTATACAATTTATTTTTAAATATTTAGAACAGAAAAATGATTTTTAAAACAATATTTCTTTAATTTTAGTATTTTTGAATATTAAAGTTAAAATTTTGACAATTTGTGATAAATAGATTTAAAAATCTATTTTAAAGGAAATAATTTTATAAAAATTATTTTTACACTTTAAACACATTCTTGTAACCATCTTAAGTTTAAATTTCATAAAAAGATTTTTAGTTATTTATTTACTAAATTTCTCTCAATTGGCGAATATTTTTAATATTAATCAAACGAACAATTATTCACAATTCAAAGCCCTAGAACGTATACATTTGTAGACTAGATAGACTTAGACATATTTATTACCTTATTATAGGGTGATACTTGACACATTTGGGCAACACACTATTTTCAAGAGATAACATTTTACCAAGGTGAGTTTTACATAGCCCCTTTTCTATTTATCACCATTTTTGGGGTGAAACATGTTACAACATCATTTTATGCAATTCAATCATCAATGTGTCTATGTGTTTTCTATGTTGCATTATGTCTTGAGCATGATTAGAGTAAGCACCATTCTAGCATAATCATTAACTCCGTACAAGCCGGCGGTATACATTGATAGATCTATTGGACTGACAATCCCACCCGGATACGTGCCTCCTACAAAGGTAGCGTGGGTGTTTGTTATCGTATAACATATTCAATTGGACCATGAGCGTATGGTATGTATCATATTATAACAGTCATCAGGGTTGATTATGCACTCGATTTATTTCTAGTATGTTCTCACATATGGACTAGATTGACATGACACATGAATTGCACATCATTTTTATTCAATTATCAAAAACCTATGTAATTCTCACCAACTTTTGTTGACCCAAAACCTTTTCAACTTAACATGTTTCAGGTTCTATTTGCTTGAAGATTTGAATTGATGCTTGAAGATATGTGTTTAGTTTTATTCAATTTGATGTACAAATTCTTGAACTATTGTATGTAATTCATTTAAATCATTTAATGGAATCTATTATTCACCATGAGCTACCGAACAATCATCAATACGTGGCACCCCGATGTTTCCGCCATTGGTTGGGGTGTTACAGATTGGTATCAGAGCCATGGTTATAGGGAATTAGGTTATTAGAAAAATAATCTAGTCTATAACCATAGGATTTAACCAGTACTTGCTTCTTTTACTTGCTATTCTCTATCTCCCTCTTACTTCTTATCCCTACCTTCATCCCTACAAGAAGGTTGCTCTCCGTCAGTGGATCTACTCTTAGATTGATAGGACAAAATCCTCAGGTTTAACCTGAACCCCCTTGAGATCTCGTCGAAGTTCTAAATTTTAATAACGAACACGTGCAATCTGGAAGGGTGAACGCCTGTATTCTGAGTTTTCTGTCTAGGCTGGCATTGCGCATATATCCCAATCAGACGCGGGACCCGGATGCCTACCTGGGAATTCTCGGGATGAGTGTTCACTTATAGGCTAAAGCATGTCTTCATATGTTATTAGAATCTAGAATCTTTGATAAGTCAACGTTTTCGTTTATTCGTTTTAATTAATGAATAAATGATTACATTCCTTATATTACCTCATTCATTTCATGCCTCATTGAGACTTCATTGTGTTCCTTACAGATCATGTCTCCACGCCACAACACTCGCATTAACAGTGGTGACAATCATGAAGAAGAGAGCAGCAACCACAACCACGACCACAACAACAATGGAGGTGACGCCCAACTAACTACGATTATTTCTCAACAATTGGCACAACAAATCACAACCCTGGTTTCTAACTTGTTGGCTCAAGTCATCCTAATGAATGGGAACGGCAATGGAAACGGAAATGGCGATGGAAATCACATAAAGAACGGAACCTTAGTTCGGAAAAGCGAGAAAACAAGTATTGTGACCGCGGTAACTACCAAGAACCAGAAGCGTAAGACCAGGAATCCTAATGTAAACCTCACTACACAAGCCTCTAACAAGAAGCCTTATACAAGAAACTTTCCATTGTGTAACACATGCAATCGACATCATCCCACTGTTTCAGCATGTCGCGTATGCACCAATTGTGGTAGGTATGGCCATCTGGTCAACACATGTCGCGAGACCCCAAACCCTAATGCCAATCAACCCACCAACCCTGCTCAGGCTGATAATCCTAATCGATACAACTACGGTCAATGCTATGAATGTGGGGACCCAAGTCACTACCGTAATCGATGCCCTAAACTAAACAGAGACCAAGACCCTCCAACTACCTAACCGCAAGTCTCATCATTTGACTATTGGTTGCTTTTATTCTATGTATTGACGCTATTTGATTCAAGTAATAAAATTCAAGTATTATCATAACATTTGTGTGCATGCTTGTTTTAATGTGAATTAATTGCTATATCTATAAACATACGTGCTTACTTGTACAACAATTAGTTGACTACCAAACAATCTACTCAACGATTGGTAGAGGTTATCATGTCTTCCAACAGTCGGGAGAGGCCCTACCACCTGCTCAACGACTGGCGAAGACTATCAGACCTGCTCAACAATCGGAAGAGCCATAGAAGGACGCAAAACCCTAATGTAAGGTAAGTTGGTGATTACGGTCCGGAACGTAATCATGAATTTACAGGTACGTTAAGGTGGTGTGAATTTCTATCAAGGTTTACGGTGGATAACCAAATATGAACCCTAGTACTTGGTAGTTCAGTTAGTCAACCAACTCACACGTAACACGCCTCTTATCCACACTATTCGAGACAAAATTATTCTATTCATGTCGCGCCTCAACACAAAACTTTCCAGATCACACTTGTCCTAATTTCTACCCAATCCCCTTCAACCCTGTGTTTTCAATAAACTTCGGGACGAAGTTTCCAAAAGTAGGGGAGACTGTAACATCGCAAAATTTTCACGAAATTTCTATACGAAAAAGCCCTTATATTATATATATATATATATATATATATATATATATATTTCCCAAATGTACCTAAGCCTTTATTTTCTCTTCCAAACTCACAACTTATATATATATATATATAATAATAATAATAATAATATTTCAGTTTTATAAAAAAAAAGAGAGAAAACAAACATAGCAGCCTACACAGATCTGGCCCACTCCCCGTGTTTTTTTTTTTTTTTTTTTTTTTGCTGACCGAAGCCCAGGGTGCCCGGCCCAAGACCTGGCCCAAGCACCTTCTTCTCTTTCACGGTTTAAATCAAAAAAATATATGCCCCCACCAGGTCTCGAACCGGAGACTTCCCACACACACTCTCACGCACCAACCAGCTAAGCTATGTTCATTATTTGATTTATATTCAAATCGTTTTGTATTAATAGCCTTGTTAACTGCTGCTGCTGCACACTGCTATAAGCAGACGCGCGAACAGCCTGCAAGACTTCAGTTTGACCTTAGATTTGAACCCGATTTATGGAAACAATTGACTAAATGTTTTGTAAACATGTAAATGACGAGCAATCACGCGTTTATACACATTAAACCGGTCAAACATACTCGATTTAAACCCATATACGCGTTTGTGTTAAAGCTTGGTCAATGGTTTCCATTTCGAGCACCCATGATACTACCCTATAAATTGAACCTTGCTGTACCATCACTACTCGCCGATAACACCCTCTCAACACTCAATTTCTGATTCCTTTCATCTTTCGAAGCATTTCTTATCAAGTTTGACTTCTGCGTTTGACTGTCCAATTATACCCGAAACAATCTTGTAAGCATAATTATTCTTATGGGTTTTGTTCATCGGCGTGTGCACGACATTAACCCCATGATTAATTGGGTTAATGTCGTGTGAATTGATCAATTGAATAATCTAGGGCTCTTAGTAATAGATTTGGGGAAGAAACTGTTTTGCTATATTGTATTTATTTTTAATAAACTGAGATCAATCACAACCACAGGCCCAGGCCAAGTGGTTGTGACTGATGCCTACAACTTAGACAACCCGGGTTCGAGTCCCGGCTTGGACACCCATTTTCTCTTATTTTCATCTTTTTTTTAACAAACCACATATATATATATATATATATTACATAAAATCTTGTAAATTCATTTTTAATTATTAAAACCTTTTTATAAATTCTAAAAAAAAATATATTATGTTAATCTGATGTAAAAGTTCAACCTACAATTTTTAGTTTTCTGAAATTTATTTATTTAATATTTATAATAATTAAATCAATTTTATGCTATTATATTTATAAAAATCCATTAAAATATCAAAACAATTTTATTAAATTCTCCAAAAATTATCCTGAGTTTGTATAAAGTTAAACTTTACTGAAATGATTTTTAATTCTGAAAAATCATTTATTTAATATTTTTAATCAATTTTTGTTAGTTTTAATCATAATTAAATCATAATAAATCCAATTTTTATTATTTTTGCACCAAAATTTTATACAATTTATTTTTAAATATTTAGAACAGAAAAATGATTTTTAAAACAATATTTCTTTAATTTTAGTATTTTTGAATATTAAAGTTAAAATTTTGACAATTTGTGATAAATAGATTTAAAAATCTATTTTAAAGGAAATAATTTTATAAAAATTATTTTTACACTTTAAACACATTCTTGTAACCATCTTAAGTTTAAATTTCATAAAAAGATTTTTAGTTATTTATTTACTAAATTTCTCTCAATTGGCGAATATTTTTAATATTAATCAAACGAACAATTATCCCCAATTCAAAGCCCTAGAACGTATACATTTGTAGACTAGATAGACTTAGACATATTTATTACCTTATTATAGGGTGATACTTGACACATTTGGGCAACACACTATTTTCAAGAGATAACATTTTACCAAGGTGAGTTTTACATAGCCCCTTTTCTATTTATCACCATTTTTGGGGTGAAACATGTTACAACATCATTTTATGCAATTCAATCATCAATGTGTCTATGTGTTTTCTATGTTGCATTATGTCTTGAGCATGATTAGAGTAAGCACCATTCTAGCATAATCATTAACTCCGTACAAGCCGGCGGTATACATTGATAGATCTATTGGACTGACAATCCCACCCGGATACGTGCCTCCTACAAAGGTAGCGTGGGTGTTTGTTATCGTATAACATATTCAATTGGACCATGAGCGTATGGTATGTATCATATTATAACAGTCATCAGGGTTGATTATGCACTCGATTTATTTCTAGTATGTTCTCACATATGGACTAGATTGACATGACACATGAATTGCACATCATTTTTATTCAATTATCAAAAACCTATGTAATTCTCACCAACTTTTGTTGACCCAAAACCTTTTCAACTTAACATGTTTCAGGTTCTATTTGCTTGAAGATTTGAATTGATGCTTGAAGATATGTGTTTAGTTTTATTCAATTTGATGTACAAATTCTAGAACTATTGTATGTAATTCATTTAAATCATTTAATGGAATCTATTATTCACCATGAGCTACCGAACAATCATCAATACGTGGCACCCCGATGTTTCCGCCATCGGTTGGGGTGTTACAGACTACACCTTAAAGAAACATCCAAGACACCCTATGTTATTGCTAGACCATATGTTGCTTCTTTCCTTGGCACCATTCGGCCAACACATGGTGAAAAAGACTAGACATAGAAGCTTCCAAACATTTCACCTATTTGGTAAAACACTAATCCCACTTCAACTTCCTAGGATAACTACACTACCCTACTTAGGAACAAACAATCATACATACACTACTTATAATTTGCGGCTCCTATGACAACTCAATGACACATGGAGACAATCTTGGAACTAGGGAATGTCACTATCCATGCTAACACCCTAAGCATACACCTAGCAAAATCTATGCAAGAAAACAATGCATGAATCGGATCCAACTCACCCATTTTGCATGATGTCATGGAACTAGAAGGATGATGAGGTGTGTACTTGCACCCTTTTGGTAAGAAACACAAATATGAACAAGCCCCTCCTCAAAGTCAACCTTCCTAAACTAGCATCCCATGTGCACAAATCGGCCACCCCATGGAAGCATGCTTACTTACACCAAATGATGATTAACATCAAGAATCAAAGCACCTCCCAAGGTGATGAACATTACCTCTTATAGATTTGTCCTCACCCCCACCAACCTCTATATAAAGAGACTCCTTGAACTCTTCCATTTTCATCAACTCAACTAAAACTCTCTCTAAAAATCGGTCCTATCCTACCTTTCCTCAAGTCCTTTCGATTAGTAAGAAGAGGCTTCCAAATATCACAAGGATCCCTTGTTTCACCGAGTCTTGAGGTAAGCCTTAACCCTCTATGTCACTTGTTTTCCATCGGCCCTATTGTAAACCCAAACCCAAGCCTTTTGATCATTATAATCGGCCCTCAACTAGTGTTAATAAATCTGTTAATATGTACATAATAATCGAGCTTCTAAAATCACAAATATTGTGCGCACTTTGTTTCACTTATATGTTCAATCGTGTTATCTAGTGGTAAACAATTTGTCACACATTACATATGGAATCATGGAACATTTTTCGGATAAAAACTCACGTACGTAAAACATGATTCACATCGAATGACACGGTTCACAAAGAATGGGTGTCTGACTTGTATGATAAACGAGAGCACACAACTTATTATGTCCTTAATAATCATAGGGTACTTTTTGTCGGAATAGTAGTTATTACTTTTCTGCTTTGCTAGACCTCTCGCACAAACACCAGGTGAGTTTCACTACTCTCTTCTCAAAAGCATGCATCCCGGGATGAGACAACTTCCTACTTCCTAAACTTTTTCATAGTCCGGTTTGGGATTACTTTTACACATCCCGGATTTGGGGTGCTATGATTCACGGGGTGAATCTGCTCTTACTAATTCATGTTGTATGTCCTTGACGAACTAAACCAACTCTATCATTGAAATCCTTCTAAATACCGAATGAATTGCCGGGTTGGCAAGCGGGTTACTAGTTGATAGCGCCATTAGGTTTCACAAACCTCACATCGTGCTGGGAGCATGGGTGTGAACTATAACTTAACATTTATTATCATTGTTGATAGACAATGATGCAAGGCACTTTGCTCACTATCGTGGGATCTCGTTGTTTAGCAGTTCGGTATTATCGGTGTTAGTTGTCATGAGTGGGTTAGCTACCCCTGGCATGTGAATTAGCTGTTTACTCGTTATTACATGGTTTGGGAGACCTACGCATTTACTTTACTTTGTGAACTCACCAACTTTATGTTGACACGTTAACATGCTTTTGCAGGGCACTAGTTTCGGAGCACATGTAAGGCATGCATCATATAGCGTCATTGGGACATGAACATTTAACTATTTTCGAATGTTTAATTATTTACTATGGTTTTGGGCGCATTGTTTGCGCAAACCATTTGGTTAACCATTTTCTTTAATTTCGCTTCCGCAACTATTGAAATGTTTGATTATCTATGTAACTTGTTTTACAATAACGAACTAATTGGTTTGGGCATTTAGAGTCGTTCATGTGACTTATGGCTATGGGATTCTAGTATGTCACGCGCCTCGCGGTATAAACCCCGCAATGGAAAATCTGAGGGTGTGACATGAGTTTAATTCCGGGATGGTTTGGATTATGGAACAACAACAACAATGATGGTCACGGAGTCGATGTTAGGTCGTGAGGTTTGGGGCTTGATTCTTGTTTGTTTGCTTCGCTGCCGTACTAGAACTATGAAGTCTCATGCCGGACCATTAGTGACTTGATCTCTTTGTTTGCATCTCCCTATATTCTATTTTGGTAAAATGCCTTTTTAAGTGTTTGATGGAATGAAAGTTCAGTTTATTTGTTACATACAATTCATATGTTGACAAATGCGTGCATATATCATTAATTTTTGTGGGTTTTGTAGATAAATTGGTTGGATTGTTGTTTTTTTTACAGTATGGATATGTGTATTCCTTGCATTACGATTTACGTACCATTAAGGTCATTTATATTGATACACATGTGCATAATTTATATGATAATGATATCATTATTGTTAATGCACATGTACATTAAGATTTAATTAGTGTTATCATTAAGGTCATTCATCTAACATCTAAAGCACATGTGCATATATTATGTGGTAAAGAAAAAAGTAACGTTAATGCATATGTGCATTGAGATTGAAATTTTGATTTTATTATATGTTGTTTATTATTTGTAGTTAAATAATGGAAAAAAAATCAAAGAAGGTAACTTTTTGTCTTGTAATCGAGGGAGAAAGGGTAAACAAAAATGTCATATGCGATTGAGTATGATGACATCGTTGATCAGGAAGTTAAAAAAGGTTGTTGTTATTTATTTAAGTAATTTAGATATATATGCACATGTGGATATATGTATATTTTTCCTGTCTATTAAATGTTAGTTGTTTAAACACATGAATAATCCCATATGCAGGTGTAAAAGTATAAAGAATCATATGAACGAGGTCAAGTAATCGGATACGTAAAGGGAGTAGTGTAAAGTTTGTTTGCGGATGCAGTAGCAAGAAAGAAATCCAATAATTTCATCTTATGAATCTGAGAATGAAGATAGTAGCAACATTGTCGTTATTGAAAGTAAATGTGTACAAGATGTATGTGATAAATTTGAGAAGTATACGACATTCAGGTTGACGGATGAAAAAACAAGGGAGATGTTAGATGAGACATCAATGAGGTGTGAAAAGTGTTGGAAGAAGATAAGTAAAAGGGGAAGAAGATGAAAAAGGTGCAGATAAGCAATAAAATGGGACATTATTGGTGGATGTGAGGTTGTGAGATAATTAGAAGTTTGTAAGTAGGTGGCCAGTGGTTAAATGATTGGTTTGTAATATGGATATTTTTGGTTATCGTTTTTTATTGTGTTGATGCATTTGATAGAAACTACATGTAGTTGTATGATAAAAACAGATGGGTATAAAAAGTTTGTTATTTGAATAAACTAAACCCTAAAGCTAACCCGTAAAAAAACCCAACTATAATAGTGAAATGCACATTTGCATGTAGTACACGTTTGTATATGTAATTTAAAACGGTTCGAAATCCTAAATCACATAACCATTTCTAGTAAGTTTTTTCATGTTTATTGTCCTACACGTGTTTTATTTTCATTTTATGTTATAATATGCATGACTAAACAATTGACGAGTTCAAGTGTATTTTATATCTCACTTTACGTCCATTTAATGATCATCGAATAAAATTTTTGACTCCTTATATCTCATATTGTGTCCATTTAATAATCATTTAATTATAGTATTTGACAATTTATTCAAAAGTGTGATTTAATAGTGAAATGCACATGTGCATACAGTATATGTCTCTATATAATAGCGAAATGCACATGTGCATAAGGAATGACGTCATATGACGTCATATCATCCATTTTTTTGAAATATTAATACTAGATAATCATTTTGGTGTTTTTACTTTTTTATTTTTTAGGTTATATAATTTTTTTAATATTTTTTTTTTATTTTTTGATGGAGGGATTTTAGTAAACACACTTCATATTTACAAAAATCCCACATGTTCATGCTGGTTCCTTGGTTCTCTTCCTAAATAGTGGTTCTCAAATAATCCAAATCCTATATATATTATTGATGTGCTCAAAGTGGTTTAGTAAAAACTAACTAAATTAACCTACACTAGACACTCTAAGTTTTAAATTTATAACCTAAGACTCTCTAAACCTAAACCACACAACCGGCAAGTGTACCGATCAGTGCAGTACAGCTAAAGTAAGTCCGAGTATCGAACCCACGAGACTCTACTAGAAAACGTAAACTAAACTTGACTACTTATCCACAAACTGACCTAAATTGTTTTGTTATATAAAGGGGGGTTAACAAATCTACTGCAAATAAATAAAAGAAACTAAAATAACTTAAAACACAAGCTGGAGACTGGAATTCGGATCAGATGATGGGAAGGCACTACCTAGGCTAGAATCCTACACATGAATGAGAAGTTTCTAATAGTTATGGAACTGGTGTGGAACCGGGATCTTAAAATTCTAAACTTACAGGATAAACTAGAGGACCCTCGACCCTTCTCAAGGAGAAACCTAAGGTTACCTATAAGGCGTTATACCACCGGTTGAGAGGTTACCCTTACAGGCTTACCTACTCGAATCTTAAAGTACCCGCTAGACAGTCTACCTTACAGCGCGAAAGTCAAAATACACCATGTGTAGAACATGTTTTGTTGCTATGGTATTATGGTGATGTGATCTATGGTCTTTGCTTGGACCACTCTTTTGTATGTTTGATGATTGGATATGGAATGATCATATATGATGCTACTGCATACATGTCTTGTGAATTGTTTGCTTTTTCTTCCTTTCCATGTTATAAGATGAAATTATATGGGAAAATATATTTTTTTGCAACATAAACGAGTTAGGCCATATGCCTTTATTACAAAGTTTAGGGAATAGACAAACTCAAATATAGCAGATGCGTAGTTGCGCTGCATTCCAGGTGCGTTGGATAGGTGTGCCGTCCAAACGTTCCAGAGCATACGCGCCCTTCCCTTGCACCTCTTGTGTTTTATAAGTTCCTTCCCAGTTGGGAGCAAGCTTGCTAGGCTTTTCAGCGTTGGATGGTTCATTACTGCGGAATACGTAATCTTCAACGTGCAAGATATGTTCTTTGACGTGCGCATTGTAGTACTTTTCCAACTGTCGCTTGTGATTAGTTCGCAGATAGAGGCCATGTCCAGGCATTCTTCCAGCAAATCCAAGTTTATCCGTAGCTCTCTGTCGTTATTGGTGCTATGCGCTAACAAGACTCTTGGGGATGGGCACCTGACCTCTGCGGGTATAACTGCTTCGGTGCCATACGTTAGGCTAAACGGTGTTTCCCCAATTGCTAGTTTTTGATAATGTGCGATGAGCCCATAGAACATGCCAGAGCTCATCGACCCAGCTATTGCGCTTTGTTCCCAATCGGGCCTTGATGCCTTCGACGATGCTTCAGTTAGCACGCTCCACCTGGGCGTTGCCCTGAGGCTGAGCGACCGAAGTGAATATCTGTTTGATGATCATGGAAGTGAGCCATTCTTGTAAATGTTGGTCCGCGAATTGCGTACCGTTGTCGCTCACAATCTCTTATGGCAGGCCGAATCTGCAGATGATGAACTCCCATATGAATTTCTTGATACTGAGTCCATCGATTGAGGCCAAAGTTTTGGCTTCCACCCATTTGGTGAAGTAATCAATTGCTACCACCAGATACTTTACTTTGCCTGGTGCTGTGGGAAAAGGTCCTACCAAGTCAATGGCCCATTTCTGAAAGGACCAGGCATCCGTTATCGATACTAGGTTGTTTTTTGGTCTGAGTTTACCCGGTGCGTGCCGCTAGCAGGCATCACATTTCCGCAATTCATCTACTGCATCCATATGCATCCCGGGCCAATAGTAGCCCACATTCATGAGTTTGGCTACTACCATTCTTGGGCCTGCATGTAGTCCACAGGATCCCTCATGTATGTCTCTAATCAGGTATGTGGCTTCTGTGGAATCTACGCAACGCAACAGCGACCTAAGATAAGAGCGCCGATATAACATACCGTCAATGACTTCATAGTGCAAAGCCTTGTTTTGGAGCTTTCGGGCCTTTGCTCGATTAGACGGGAGAGTCCCTATGGTCAGATAAGCCATGATGGGAGCTATCCAAGAGGCTTTACCCGTTTGAATTACATTCACCTGTCTTTGTGGTACGGATGGGTGGTTTAACACCTCAACCCGCACGTTCTTGGCCATGTGGTCAAAAACTGTTGAAGCCATTTTGCTTAAAACATCCGCTGGCTTGTTTTGGCTGTGCCTTACATGGTTCACTTTGCAATAGCTAAAGTTGCGCATTAACCCCTTGGTGTGCTCTAAGTACAAGATCATTGATGGTTCTATAGCTTCATAAGAACCGTCTATGTGGTTTGCTACCAACATAGAATCGACGTAAGCCTCTACGTGCTCAGCCCCCATCTTTTTGGCTATGCGCAATCGTGCCAAAAGAGCTTCATATTCTGCCTCGTTGTTGGTGGTTGGGAAGTCAAGTCTTATGGCATATGTGTATTCTTTACCTTCCGGAGTTACTAAACGTAACCCCGCGCCAGCACCTTCATCATTACATGCACCATCAGTGAACAGTTCCCACTTTTGTGATTCGTCCAGTGGAGTCGAACTTGATGATGCTTCAAATTGGCACTCTTGGATCGTGTCCACATGGACTTCTTTGATGAAGTCTACTGTAACAACTCCACCAGGAGGGGGCCGAGAGATATAACAGATTGGTAACAAACTTGCACAACGGAAGCAACGATAACTAATATTTAAGTGTTATACAATTTCTAATCCAAAAATATGAATACACAATTTAAATAAATAGATTAATATCTATGCAGGAACGAAATGCGGCGGTCGTCGAAGCAGTCGATAGGATGTGATCCGCTAGTCGATCCAAATCTCAATCCATGCTTAGCTCTAAATGCTCTAAACCATTACGCTAGCATCTTGAATCTTCTACCATAACAAGCTTTAATCTACACAAGCAAACATATACCTCGTATGCAAGATTATCCAAATGCAGTACCTGAACACATGCTTAAAAGATATTTAGGTCAGCAAATATTCTTGTGAGTCCGTGTAAGTATTTAAGTAATTCCAAAACAGTTTAACAGTTCAAAACATAAGTTACATAGTTTAAAACACACAGTGATGTACAAGTCACACCTCAATCCTAACACTGAATCCATCTACTCCCATTATGGATTCCTATGGCAAAATATATGCCACAACGGTCCGCAGACCTCAGTGGAGGATTTTCCGGGCTTCCGGATCCACTGTGCGTGGTGGATTCCCCAAGTAGTACTACCCATATATTAAGTGGCCCAACTCCCTTGGGTTAATGAGTGTGCATTTGGTTTCGGGAGCCCTTGTCACATCAAGTAAGTTTACACACACAAGCATATGTTCACCCCAAAATAGTAAAATGGAAAAGGGGGAAGTACACGAACTCACCTTAGTAGCGTTTCACCTCATGTCTCACTGTCACATATTATTCCACGTCAAGATCCTATTCAAGTATATAAATATTAGTGCGTGCAACCAATGCCGCGGTTACACGTGTGGATATGCTAGGACCCTTAGTTATAGTTCCCTTATTGTAATCGTCCAAAATTATCTTTAGTGTCTAAATGTCACCTATTCGTCTTATGGAATCGGCTATCTTTAAGTCTTATATGGTTAATCATGTCCAAGTGTCCAAGTTTATATATACCTATTGTCCATGGTCCCGATTGTACAAGTGATCAAGTTTTTCATTCTATTTCTTTTCTAATGCATAGGTATATATATATCATTCCTTGTGTCAAAATAGTGCGTCTCAAGTCATGTATTACTCGTCCATTGTCCTATTGTTATTATGTTGTCTATGATACTAGTTTATCCAAGTTCGTCGCCTTTTGATATTATAATAATTATACAATTCGTGTAATGTCCAATGCTTCAACGTCATTCTTTAATATTAACATTAATTCTATAGTCAATCATCTCCTCATCTAAGTAGTTATTATTGGCTTCTCAAACATACATATATATAATCTATTAGTCGAGTCAAGTCGGGTCCAGTTCATGAGCTCGTCATCGTCCCACACGTGCTTGTCCGCCTAGTAATAATAATAATAACACTAATGCTAAGAAGGTTCAGGTTCTCGCTTTATACCTCTCGATACGCCTATGGTTGACGGTGTTGACTAGTCAGTTGACCAGGTTTGACCGAGTCAAACTGAGTTGACTCAAAACAACTCATGTCTGGACCTTCCATCTTCTTCCTCCCATCAATCGCTTCTCTATTTTTTCTGCTTTTAATAACTACAATAACAACATCAATTAAACCCCTATGATTCTAACTATGTTAGACTAGTAGGAAACTCGCGCGATTCGGCGGGAGTGACACTTTTTATTTCGGTACTTATTTCAAATTCGTATAGTATTTGTTGTAGCATCATTGCGATGGATATACGTCATAAGCGTTACTCATGTCTAGTAACTAAAAAGATTTCAGATTTAAATTGTAAAGTACTTTTAAGAAACATTTGATAAAATAAAGTAACATACGAAAGGAAAAATAAGTATTAATAAACATAAAAGTTGAGAAAAATAAAAGCTAGTGAACTAATTGAATCATGAGATCAATTTAGTCATACAGGTTCCAAGTCTGCATGATCTCATCTATATTGTCTGCCCACCATTCGTCATCAAGAACGATCCCTGAAATTTCTTGTATATCTCCATGTTTGATTATTACCTCTTTGGGTGAGGATGAGTTTCTTCCATTTTCTCCTATCTAAAGTGTCATTAAATATGTCTTCTTTGTCATTTTCATCAGAACTGTCTAGATCAATAACTTGACTCAATTTCCATTAAGAGAGGCTCTTGGGTTTCTTCCTATTAATTTCATGCATTTGATCCTTAAATAAATTAAAAATATTTAATACACAAGTTAATTGAAGATGAAATAAATGTTGATATTACCTATTCACTAAATTCATGTTATGGATCAGATTTGTAGGGACTAAACATTGCACCATAGCAAATAATCTCAACACTATTCTCACCATCATCCTGCAATAAAACACATACAATATACCACATAAAATAACAGCCATGTTAATATTAAAAAATTAAACATTAATAAATACAACCTTAGATGTTACTTTAGACGCTTGTATGGCTATTGGTTTGTTCATCCCCGTATGTTTTTCATCTAAATGAATCTTGAAAATCAAGAAGTTAACACTTAAATGATTAAGATATGTATAAAAAGGTATAATTAGTAAAATGAGACGAATGAAAACCATAAACTAACATATAACCAACATTAGAAGTTTCAACTTTTGAATTTAGTATCAATGCCTACGTATTTTAGCAAGTGAAATAGGTGTGCATTAGTATGTATTTAAAGAATAAACTTTAGTAGGTTAGCACATGGTTTAATTTTCAAATTCATGATTTTCCCACCCCTTTAAATTATGAAATTTTGTTAAACTTTAATAGGTTAGCACATGGTTTAAATTTTGAAATTGATGATTTTCCCACCCCTTTAAATTAGGAAATTTCGTTTATATTTGACTAAAGTGTAAATGATTATTGTGTTTTCCGTGAATACCGAATTCAGTGCATTTATCTTTTCTTTAAAACTTTGTTAAAAAAAACCCTTCAAATTTGGGAGTTTTGTTGTTATTAACATAGATGTTCATATCACATAGATATATAATATGCATCATGTGTTTTCTACCAAATTGATGCAACTGAGGTTTTTAGAAGAAATTTACCTACAATTAATATCTACAATGCATTTTTATATTTTTTCTAAACTTAATTATTTTAGAGTTTTATATATTTAGCTAATTATGTATATTTAAAAGTTTAATGAGATTTCTTTTAGTTAATTATATTTATGTGTATACCTATTAATATATGCATGCATACCCATATACATATGCACATATTGCTAATGTTGATTATTTAAATAGGGTACTACAATTGAAGCTATCAGTAACAAACGTGATCAAGCATTCTTAGAGCCTAGTCTTGTGTTGCATTTTTGTTATCGTATGACAAATTATTTGTCTGTCAAAGCAAGGATGAACCATAATGTCTAACAACATTATCATATTTTATAAGAATCACCAAAGCTGATATGTAGATTTCGAGTGCCCTGTTTAGTTTTTTAAATCATTGCATTTGATTTATGTGAATTTTTCATTATTGGGTGGAACAATATTTAACACCAAATTCACTTTTACAATTTTGAGTTTTACTTGATCATGAAATGGTGTTATGATTCAACATCCATATTAACAATAAATCCATATTATATTTCATCTAGTTAGTATTTAAAACATAAAATGCAATAATCACTTGTACATAAGGCATTCTTTATTGTACATTTCAATCCACACATCGGTATTGACTACGACAAACACCGACACGTCGACAAAAATGAGCCGGTCGTCATGGTATATTCGAATGTTTTTAAAATATAATAGTTTTAAAGTTATAATATAATTAAATAAAAGAAATTATAATTTTGTAGGGGAGGGGAGGAAAATGTAATTACTAACTAAAAATTAGGGAATTGAAGTGTAAATAAGATAGGGTATGAAAGTGTAAATAATGTATGAATGACTATTTTACCCTCATTTTAGGGTTGTTAATGAAAAATTAGTTCTTAACTTTTGGGTATCTTAAAATACCCCTCCCTCATGCATTATAATATAGTATAGATAATATAGATTAATAATCAGCTAGGAACAAATCTTGGAGAAGCTTCATAACTTACAGGGTTTGATAATAATCTTGAAAAATCCTTTGTTCCTCTCCAAACAGTCCCAACACCACCATGAATCTTCACCCCTAATTATCTATCACCGAGACCCGGTTCCCCCCTCACATCTTAACTGCAGCCGGTCCACCCGTCACCGGTCATCGTCGCCTCCTCTATCTCTGTGTCTAGATGGTCGACTGGCAAGAAGCCACAATCAATAATCCTTAATCGGAACCCTGTTCATTATTACTTAATTAGAACCCTAGCCCCCTTTCAGATCTGTCGCCGTCGAACCACCACCACGAACCACCATCACACTCGAACCACCACCACGAACCACCGTCACACTCTTCTTCTCTCTCTCTCTCTACTTCTATTCTCTCTCTCTTCATCTTCGGTTCCCTTCTATCTCTCTCTAGATTAAAGAGGTGATACGGGTGTCATTGGTAAGAAGAGAGTGGGGTTGTGTGATGGTTTAAGAGGTGGGGGTGGTTGGTGTCGGGTGTGCCACCGGGGACGGTGGCAAAGGGCGACCGAGTTCCTCCCACAATGTCTCTCTCTCTCTCTCTCTCTCTCTTGATTCAACATAAGTGTGTGTATTAAGGTGTGGTTTGGTTTTGTGTAGATAAAGTGAGGGTGGGTAGGTGGGGTTGGGTATAAATATGGGTGAGTCTCACATGGTTTTTCTTAAACCATTTGAGGTTTTGAGGGTGTGGTGTTATTGTAGGATGGGGACATGTGTCCCTCATGTATGGTGACATGTGTCCTCGGTTGGTGACTAACCGAATAGTTACAGGGCGTGTTCGTTATTGCGTTTCGGTCCGGTTGCATAACGAGCTCTCATGTATAATACTTGTATATAATTATTTCCATTGACAAAATAATTATAAAATACTATCGGTTTCATGTTTGTATACTTCTTATTATTATTATTTACTTCCTCGTCGTTTTACTTTTAGTCGTGAAAAATTCTAGGCCCTATGACCGGGTTGTTACACCCCTTGGCTAACCTTCCCGAGAGCTCTGGCTTGTGCAGAATGTCGTTGATGCGGAAGTCGGTTAAGACGTTGATTGGGTGACCCTGAAAGTATCTGCGTAACCTTCTTGAAGCATGAACCAATGCTAGAACCAATTTTTCCATTGTGGAGTAACGTGTCTCTGCATCAAGAAGTGTTCGGCTGATGTAGTAGATTGGGGTTTGCACCCCTTTCCTGTCAACTATCAGGACTGCGCCTACCGCTTTGTCCGTGACGGACAAGTATAGAGCAAGTGGTTCCTCTGGTAAGGGCGCAGTAAGTGTTGGCAGGTTGCTCAGACACTCTTTCATTTCTTGGAAGGCCTTTTCCGCTTCCGTGGTCCATTTGAAGTTGGATTTTTTTCAGACAGTTCTTCAGCGTATCTACGAAAGGAAACGACTTGGATGCGTAGTTTGACAAAAAACGGTTCAAAGCTACGAGATGTCCCATTAATGTTTGAACCTCTTTAACAAAAGACGGTGATGACATGCGTTCAATTGCCTTAATCTTTTCCGGGTTAGCGCGGAAACCGTCTTTGGTGACTATGACTCCCAAAACCTTTCCTTCTTCCATCCCAAAGGAACACTTACTTGGATTTAGCTTCATTCTGACGCTTCGAAGTTGTTCAAAAGTCTTCTGGATATCTTCCAGCATTTGGTCTTCCTCTTTGCTTTTTATGACAAGGTCGTCTACATAGACTTCCAAGTTAACGCCAATCTGTTTAACGAATGCTGTATCCATTAAGCGTTGGTACGTGGCTCCAGCGTTCTTGAGCCCAAATGGCATCTTTGTATAATAGAAAGTTCCCATGTCAGTGCGTAACGCTGTTTTATCCTCATCCTCTTTAGCCATTTGGATCTGATAATACTTTTGTAGGCATCAAGAAAGCATTTAAACCTGAACGGTGCTAATGAGTCGACTTTTAAATCGATCTCAGGCAATGGGTAGCAGTCTTTAGGGCATGCCTTGTTCAAGTCTTTGTAATCCACACACATGCGCCAACTGCCGTTAGACTTTCCCACCATGACCGGGTTGGCTACCCATGTTTGATATCGGCTCTTGCGAAGAATCCCCGCCTTTAATAATTCCGTCACTTGTTTGTTCATGGCCTTTGTTTTCTTCGGCCCCATACTGCGCTTCGTTTGGACAATCGGTTCAACTGTCTTGTAAACATTAAGCTTATGTTCCACGATGTGACGCGGAACGCCAACCATGCCCGCTGGTTGAAAAGCGAAGAGATGCATGTTTTTTTGTGAGAAGTTGTTTTAAGTGTGCGCGGATAGTGTCGGAGATTGCATGGCCGATGATGACTGTCTGTTCCGGGATTTTTTGGGTTGATAACCCATTTTTCCGGCTCGGTTCGGACAATCGGTTTCAACATTTTTGCGGGTTTCTGCGCGTCAGTGGTGTGAGAGTTCTTGTTCCCGCGTATGAATGCTACACCAGTCCGGGTAGGAAAACCTGCCATTTGGTGTGGCGTAGATGCATTGCAGTTGAACTTTGCCAAGCCTTCCCGTCCCAGCAAGATGTCATGTGACGAATTGACGGGAAGTACCATAAAGTCACAAACTTATGTTCGTGAGTGTTTTCCATCCGAAAGTGTGACTGGGAATGTGAGCATATCCAATGAAAATATCATCTCATGAATGAAGCCTGAGATTGGTTCCGTCACTGGGACTAATCTTGCTTTATCTTCTTCGTCCAGCTGTTCAAAGCGTTGCTGGTACATGATGTCATTGTTACTTCCATTGCCAGAAACATACCTTGTGCGGTAATGACCCACAACTCTCGTAATGATTAGCGGAGCTGTTGAGGAAGCTCCACCCTTCACCTTTGGCATGATGACATCTTCCTCTTTCCATGAGTCATCGTTGACGACGTTGAATGCTCTTTTGTGACTGGAACCTCTGTGAGTCATGTTGCAATTATAGCGCGGAGTATGATAGACGTGATGCACGTTCAGATTGCGGATCTTCTTTTGGGAAGGCTCGCCCTCTTCTACAAGTTCTCTTGGTTTTTTCCGCATATTCTTCACGAGATGCGCTAACTGTCATGACATTATTGCATTTTCAATTTCCGTCTTAAGGTTGTAGCAGTTGTCTGTTAAGTGCCCGTAATCTTCGTGGTACTCGCAGTACTTAGAGTTATGGACGTTCTTTCTATCACGGCTCAGCTCTCGTGGCTTTGGGAATTGGATATGCTCCATCTTCAGGACCTCGGAAGGTGTCATAAAGAAAGGAGTCCAGTCATTGTTCTTTCTATGGTGCCCCTTTTGTTCACGCGAGCCCTTTGAATTCAGATAATTTCGCGCGTCCTGCGTAGAGGAATATTTTCCTTCGTCTGCTGTGCCAGAGATTCTAGACGAAACAGTCTATTTCCCTTTTCCTTTGTTATTGGAGGCCGCGTGGTGGTTGCTGCTCTGATGCATACTTTGTTACGATGAAAGGAACGCTCTGAAGACACGTAAACTTTTGCAGCTTCAATCACTTCATCCCAGGCGGTAGGTACGCCGTCTTTTCCAGTAAGGCACTTCATTAAATCATCATTCCTTACACCGTGAATAAATGCTGCACGGGTAAGCTCTTCTCCGCATCCCAGTTGGAGAGGTTCTTTATTGTATCAAACAATGTAATCTTCTAACGATTCATTCTCATTGCGTGTGTACAACAGAATGTGTGCCTTATCCTTCTTGTGCTTTCTGAGATGTGAAAAGTGATTCTTGAACTTCTTGATTAAATCGTCAAAATCCACCAGGCTCCCAATTGGCAAACTGTCATACCAAACCCTAGCTGCCCCTGTTAGTGTTTGAACAAACAAGTGACACCAGGCTTGCACGGGTCAGAGTTTGGAGCTTCCTGCGCAGTCGAAAGCATGCAGATGATCATCTGGGTCTCGAAGACCATCATATTTCCCAATGGTACTTGGGAGCTTGCATTCTTGAGGCATTGGGGCCAAAGCTATTCGTGCGCAAAACTTTGACCGTTCTACAAAGGTTTTTGGCCTATAAGGCTTGTACAAATCACCGACTTTGAGTGTTGCTTGCGATTGGAGTCATGTTGGACCTCGTCCTCAGATTCATAGCCATCGGGTTCCTCATCTAGGTTGACGTGGTCCTGACCGCAAGTATTTCTACCACGGTCTCCACCACGTACCGCCTGACGAGGTCCCGTTGGACGACGGCCATTGTTATTTTCTGGAGGTGAATTTGGATCATCGTCTAGAGTACCAAAACTTAGAGTCTTCTAAGAATTGAGTTTAGCCTTTTCAAGAACCATCTTCTGGTACTTAGCTACCGTCTTAGCATTTTGCCTAGCTAACCATTCATCCGGATCTACCAGAGATTGGTCATCCTGTTTCTTTTTTCCACCTGATAACCCACCTCTGAATGGAATGAACTGGAATGATGAGTGTGGTTGTTTCTGTGTTACATTCTTCGTTATGGTGTTCGGTGCAATGACATCGATCTGGTCGTCGATTGTTGCATCAACATCAACAGCATTCTGGTTTGCACTGGTCGGCGAATCCATAGTTGCTAGTTTGAAAGATGAAAGAATCGATAGTGATGGCGCCATTGAAGAAACAAATAGTCTTACCTCCTGGTAGGGATGATAAGATTATTGTATTCCACAGGGTTAATCCTTCACTAGTTGTTTTGGATCGAATGACCTGTAAACACGGGTATGATTTGGGTAGGGAGACGACTACACGAGGTAGCAGTTTATGACAAAAACGTGGGTGAATGGGGATACTATCAAGTGATAGTTCTTTGGGTTAGCAAAAAGTGTCCTCTCCATTAGGGATATGATCCCTTATATAGAGGTAGACGTATGCCACCATTACCCTAAACCCTAATCTTAGTGGGCCGAAGCCCGATTAGGGTTGTCTCCACTACCCTTAGTTATATTAGTAAGGTAGTTATGAAGGGCTAAATATATGGAAAGGATGGAACGGTTACCGCCTTTACCACTGTGCGTGCGGATTTCGCTCCTTGATTAATGCATGGTTGTTGACCATGCATGATATGCGCGTGTGATGTCCCGCGCATGGGCTCCTTCTGCGCAGTCTCAGAACTGGGTTTGGGTATGGCCACTCGTCGGTTTAGTACCCAATCCCATCAGTTGAAGATACTAAGGGGATTATAGTCTCGACTCTCGATTCCATTTTCAGTCCTGTCTAAAATTATGATGTATGATGATGCTTTGAAGAAGAACATCAATTATGTGAAGAGTTAATGGCCAAAACCGTCTCTGAGGTTTGACCAGTTTTGCCACATCAGTTTAAAATCGAAACTTTTTATATCTTGGTCCTTCAATTTTACTTTTTTTTTTTTTTTGCTAAATTAGTCCCTGACACTAACTTAGGTAAATATTTTCGTTAAGTTAGGGGGTATATATGTCATTTTACCTTAGAAATCAAGGGCATTTTGGACATTTTCTATACTTTATTTATTTTAAATTTTTTATTTCTTTTTTAGCCCTTAAATAAAAAAACCCTCTTTATCTCTCTCCCCTGCATCTCTCAGTTCAACCCACCACCACCACTCAAACAATCTAGACCACCCACCACCACCGGCCACCTCTTAAGCCACAACTGGCCACCTCCTAAACCCACCAACACCACTTTACCACAATTTCTCCCCTAAAACTACCACAAACCACCAATTTTTTTACCAAAGTTTGCAACCTTAAAACCGTCACCTGTAAACCACCACCGACCACCTTATAAAACCATCACCAACTATTGGCCACCTCCTAAAACCATTTCAGAAACCTATTGTAGATCAAGGTCAATATTTTCATTATCTTCAAACCAGTTTTAGAAACCCCCATATCAGACAAGCTACAATCGATCCCACCACCATTTCTACCTATTAGCGTGGATCTAACACAACCACGAGCAACGAACGAGATGGTGGTAGCTAGGGATGAGCACATAGAGCCAAATACCGATCCCGCCCCGTCCCGTCCCGGTCCCGATCCCATACCGAACCGATACCGAGCCGAGGGGTTTCGGGATCAGAATCGGTATCGATACCCATATTTATAGGTTTTCGGTTTTGGTATTACCCGGTATCGGGATGGTATTTAATCGGTAATACCGAAAAAATACCGAAATAAATACGGAATACCACTTAAATATATACCAAATTTAATACCGATCATACATAATGGCGATATATACCGAAATTATATAGATTTTATCATTTTAAAACTCAATAAAACAAAACCCAGTTATGTTTACAGTGCACATCCCATTCCCAATTTCCCATCCATTCTTCACTAATCCTTTATTTCAACACCACCATTCTTCCTCTCTCATCGATCAAACACACACCTTTTCATCTTACCCAGTACCCATCGTCTATAAGCATGTCATCCCCCACCCCAGCCCAACCCTTTGTCCCTCTCAACCATAAGCAACCCAACACCTTCCGCATCCGCATCCCTTACCCTACTTGTGCTTAATTGATTTGAAGCTAGTTGGAGTTTTGTTAGGTTCATGATTTTTTAAGGAATGTTTTTAAATTTTAAGGAAAAGAAAAGGTTGAAGGTGAAGTTTAGTTGGTGTAATCACCATTAGAGGGCTTGCAGCAGGTTTTGGGATCTCTTCTGGATTAATGGAGCATGTGGAGTGATGAACAGGGGTGCCCTGTTCTTGAAAAACATGAGCCTTTGTGGTGTAAATATATCAAGATTGAGGATGAAAGATGAACATACGGGTCAGGTGACTTTTATGTAATTCCTTTTTTTTTTCTTCCTGCAAAGTTTCAAGACTCGCACAATCATTCGGTACTAATCGGTAAAATACTGAAAATCCCGGTACTAAACCGATACCGGTATATTCGGTATCAGGATTGGGATCAGTTATCCGTGAAATTCGGGATCGGTATTTTCGGGATCGGTATCAGTTGGTACCGATACCGTCCTGAGCTTAACCCTAGTGGTAGCGACGGAGGTGGATGGAGGAGGAGTTGGTGGTTGAAGGTGATGGTCGAGCATTTGGGTCTCGATTTTCACAAGTGGTGATGGTTGGTGCGACGACGGTTGTTTTATGGTGGTGGTTGTGCGGTGGAGGTTGTGAGGTGGTGGTGGTGGTGGTGGTGTGTCATTGGTTGTTTTCTTGGTGGCCGGAGAGAGAGAGAGAGAGAGAGAGAGAGAGAGAGAGAGAGAGAGAGATGGTTTCAAAATAAATATTTTATCAATATAGAACACTCATATCGATAAAATGATTTGAACTACTTATTGGGGGTTTTCTCCCCCCTTTTAGACAATGCTGAATCGATGACCTATGTATTGTGTATAAAGTATGAAAAACTTCTTGGATTAAAAAAAGTAAACAACTTTGCTGACAATTACATACTTTTTGCTTGGTCAGAAGAGTCCTCCGAATATTTTGATCTTGGATTAGTAATTCCTTTTGAGATTTTGATTTCATTGTGAAATATGACAAGAAAATAGAGGATAGGCTCATTACATTAACAATAAAAATATGGAAATTTACACCCGATGAAAAAAATGGGATCACTCCTTATGAACTCTTTGAGAATGATTCTGGTCTAGTTCGTGGCCTATTAGAAGTGGAAGACGCTCTGGTGGGATCCTCACAGACATGCAGTCAGTTTGATAAGGATCGAGTGACATTGCTTCTTCGACCCGAACCAAGAAATCCCTTAGATGTGATGCAAAAAGAATCTTGTTCTATCCTTGATCAGAGATTTCTCTATGAAAAAGACGAATCGGAGTATATAACGCAGCTTGAGTAGTAAAGTCTTGTGCTATAAATGCATAAGCGGGTAAAGAGTACATGTGTTGAGCTACCAAAGAAGTAATAACCCCTAAAGAAGCTAGAGCAAGGCCTAATTGAAAATGAATTGAATTATTAATTGTGTCATAAAGGCCCTTATGCCCACGTCCCAATCGCCCTCCCGAAGGGATATGTGCATCTAAAAGATCTTTCATACTGTGCCTAATCCCAAAATTAGTTCTATACATATGCCCAACAATGAGAAAAATAAAAGGAGTCCAATTCTAAGGGATCAAACCTATGGGACTTAAGGAATAATATAAAAAAGATAGGGAAAAAGATTCATATTAAATAAATCAAAATCAATGAAATAAGTAAATAAAAATGAAATGGAAGAACTCAGATTCCAAATGAACAAATTCAAACTTGAAAAGGATCTTTCTTATTCTCAAAGAATGAGGGGCAAGGGGATTGATCGAGAAAGATCTCTTGTTCTTATTATAAGATCATGATTGGATCCGCATATGTTTGGTAAAGAGAATAATCAAAAACGGAAAGTGTTCAATTGGAACATGAAAACGTGACTAAATTGGTCCTAGTTACTCTTTTGGATGGAGTGGAAGAAGGGAGGGGATTCTCAAACGCGGAAAAAGCAGAAGAAATCTTGGGAAATATCCTAAGGATGCAACAGAGATTATGCACTGGAGACATCCTCAGAATATTATTGTTTGAACAAAAGTTCTAGATAAACCAATTACAGTAAGGCCCGCAGAGACACGTATGGGTTCAGGTAAAGGCTCTCCCGAATATTGGGTAGCTATTGTTAAACCAGGTCGAATCCTTTATGAAATGGGTGGAGTAATAGAAAATATAGCCAGAAGGGCTATTTCAATAGCAGCGTCCAAAATGCCTATACGAGCTCAATTCATCATTTCGGGATAAAAAAAGAAATAGGCCTTAAAAATAGAAGGTGCAGGTTTCTTTTTTTGAACAAAAAATATTTCTTTTTTTCTTCGACCTTTGTATTGCAAAAAAATGCATATGATTCAACCTCAGACCATTTGAATGTAGCACATAACAGCGGGGCTCAAGAATTGATGTGTATTCGAATCATAGGAGCTAACAATCGTTTATATGCTCATATTGGTGAGGTTATTGTTGCTGTGATCAAAGACGCAGTTCCAAACATGCCTCTAGAAAGATCAGAAGTTTCAGAGCTATAATTGTACGTACTTGTAAAGAACTTAAACGTGACAATGGTATGATAATACGATATGATGACAATGCTGCAGTTGTGATTGATCAAGAAGGAAATCCAAAAGGAACTCGAGTTTTTGGTGCGATTGCCCGAGAATTGAGACAGTTCAATTTTACAAAAATAGTTTCATTTTATAAAATGAGACTACAATTATTATAAAATGAGAGTACAATATGGTTATCGGTTATAGTAGGGTATTTAAAAGAAACAGATTAAGATTAATTTAGTGGATTTTGTCTCACGTATATACCTTTCAAACTTCATATTCATAAACCAATACGTAAAAAAAAAAGAAAAGAAAAACATGTTGATTATATCCAAATTTGGAGGCACCAATCATTTTAATTAATCATGAGTAGTGACACTAATGCTGACATAATAACCTCTATACTAATATGAGCCAAAGTATTGTTAAAATACTTTTACGAGAGGGTTTTATCGAAAACGTGAGAAATTAACAAAGATTTTTTGGTTTTAACCCTACGAAATAGAAGGAATAGGAAAAGGACTTATCGAAATCTTTTAAATTTAAAACGGAACAGCCGGCCGGGTCTACGAATCTATTCTAACTATCAAAGAATTCCTAGAATTTTAGGCGGGATGGGGGTTGTCATTCTTTCTACCTCTCGGGGTATAATGACAGACCGAGAGGCTCGACTAGAAAGAATAGGAGGAGAAATTTTGTGTTATATATGGTAATCTTTCTAATATCCGAATTGAATAGGAAACTTCTTTTTTGTGAAAAAGAAAAGAGAGAGGGTGGGTTGTCTAATTCTAATACGGTTCTTCCTCCACTAGTTGATACTTCAAGGAGGTTTTACTTGGAATGAAAGAACAAAAATGGATTCATGAAGGTTTAATTACGGAATCGCTTCCCAACGGCATGTTCCGGGTTTGTTTAGATAATGAAGATATGATTCAAGGTTATGTTTCAGGAAAGATCCGCGGAATACACACATTGTGTATAATATCTTCACTTTCAATAGTTACATACAAGTTTCTAGAACATAGAAAAGCAGGATGTCCATGACGTGTACGTGTCGGATTAACCAAATCCTCATTGAATTTAATTTTTCCATTAGAAAGGGCTCGCACATGTTCTGCAATAGCCCCTGTGCATACTCCGCCATTTTAAAAGTTCTTAATGTTAATTGAATGCCCGGTTCTCCAATAGATTGACCTGCAATAATACCTACAGCTTCGCCCAATTCGACCAGGTCGTCATGAGCGACAAATGGGAAGTTTATGGAAAGTTACAATCCCCACCGCAGAATAGTGCGCCTACACGGCTTCATCAATGTTGTTTTTCAACTGAAAGGCCAAGAGCTAACTACCAATACTTTGGACTATCCGGACACATACTTCATGAAATGGTTCATGCATGTTTGTTGCCAGGGGCGACAAGTAGTCAATCAAATAATAGATAGTAAAACTAGAGCCACTTTTGATTCTGCAATATTTTGTTCATTAATTACTCCAGATTTTTTCATTTCCATGTAAAGATCATTTCCTTCACGAGTCCGTTCACCGACTCCGCCAAATACAGATACGCCTCCGTGAGCTTTGGCAATATTGTTAATCAATTCCATAATGAGTACTGTTTTACCCACACCAGCTCCCCCGAATAGTCCGATTTTTCCTCCACAGTGATAAGGGGCTAAAAGATCTACTACTTTAATTCTGGTTTCAAAAATAGATAATTTTGTATCTAACTGTATAAAGCCAGGCGCGGATCTATGAATAGGAAATGTTGTGGCGGCATGCCATCTTCTAAAAGAGATCCAATAGATCCTATAATAAAAATAAAGTAAATTCTTCATTTCTATTTCTTAATTAATATAGGGGATTCCCTCCCCCTTTTTCATTTTTATGATATTTTCAACTTTAGAGCATATATTAACTCATATTTCATTTTCTATTGTTTCAATTGTAATTACACTTCATTTGATAACCTTATTGGGAAATGAAATCATAAAACCATACGATTCGTTAGAAAAGGGGATGATAGCTACTTTTTATGTCTATCAGGCTTATTAATGACTCGTTGGATTTATTCAGGCCATTTCCCACTAAGTGATTTATATGAATCATTAATTTTTCTTTCATGGAGTTTCTCCCT